>PVKA01005038.1:0-46822 GCA_004027165.1 Ctenomys sociabilis
CCAGGGATTGAACTCAGGACTGAGCCATCTCCCCAGGCCCAGTGTTACACCAGTTGTTGATCTGCCGCACAGATATTGGTCTAGACTCAATTTTCTATAGGTAGATAGCCAGTTTTCCTACAATGATATATTAAAGAGGCATCCTTCCTCTGGTGTGTGTTTTGAGCTCCTTTATCAAACATGATGTAGACGAATGTGCCTGGAGTTGTCTTTGGATCCTCCATGCTGCTGCAGTGACCTGCATGTCTGTTTTTGTGTCAGGACCTTGCTGTTTCATCAGTCCTGCAGTACAACTTAGAGTCTGACATTGTGATTTCTCCTGCTTTGTTTTGTTGCCGATATTGATTTTGCTATTCTGAATCTTTTCTGGTTCCATATGAATTTCAGGATTGTTTTCTTTAGTTCTGTAAGGAATGCTATCAGTAGTTTAATTTCATTTCCTTGGTTTGGTTAATTACTAAGTTTTTCTTCAAACTATTATTAAGAATATTCTCTTAATTTCTTTCTTAGTGAGTTCATTATGTATAGGAATGCAATTGATGTGTGTTGATTTGTATCCTGCTATGTTACTGAATTTGGTTATTACTTCTAAGAATTTTTTAAAATATATATATATATTTGTTAAATTTGGTGCTGGGTCTTGCTACACAGTTCAGACTCATAGCGATCTTTCTGCCTTAGCCTTCTCAGCACTGGGATTATGGGTGTGTGCCACCATGTCCTGTTTTGGTGCTGGCAAAGCGAGCCCTGGGTTCTGGGGTCAGTACGGATGTGGTACTGGGGATCAAAGCCAGGTCCTTGTGCTTTCCAGGCAGGCGTTTACACCACTGAGCTACCTCTCCAGCCCTTCTGAGAGTCTTCTGGTGGATTTTTTTTTTTTTTTTCACTTGGCTTTTGTGTAGAGGATCATGTTCTATGCAAATAATGATAATTTGACTTCTTTCTTTTCTATGCATATCTCTTATTTCTTTCTCTTGGCTGATTGTAGTGGCTAAGGCCTCTCACACTGTATTGAGCCAGAGTGGTGACAGTGATGTCGTAGCTTGTGAACACCTTGGTTTGTTTCTATTTTCAAAGGGAAAGTTTTACCTTTTACCCATTTAATGTGACGTTGATGTAGGCTTGTCATAAATGACTTTTTAATCAACAGATTGAGAGAAGTCTTTGCATATCTATTTTTTCAGAGTTGTTATCATAAATAAATGTTGGAGTGTTGGCCAAATAGCTCAGTGGATTAAAGCACCTGCAAGCAAGCACAGGAGCTGGGGGTTCAATCCCCAGGCCTGCTGTGAGGGCCCTGCCCCTGGGGTGTGCTGAGATGGTGATTGAGAATGGGCATGGTGGTGCACACCTGTAATCTCAGCACTTGGGAGGCTGTAAACAGGAGAATCACTATTAGTCAGATCTAGTAGTCAAACCGTGAACACCCTGTAGACCCTTCCCTAAAAAACAGAAAAAAAAGGAAAAATGTTGGATTTTGTCAAAAGCTTTTTCTATATCAATTGATGTGATTGTGTAATTTTTGTCCTTGCTTCAGTTTATGTGATGTATTGCCTTTATTGATTTGTGTTTGTTGAGCCATCTTTGTATGCCTGGGATGAATCTAACTTAGTTGTGATCTTTTTGATGATTTGTTGCATTCTGGTTGTAAGTATCTTGTTGGAGATCTTTGCATCTATGTTCACTAAAGAGATTGACCTTTAGTTTTCTTTTTTGGTTGGTTTCTTTTCTTGTTTTGTAATCAGGGTAATTCTGGCTTTCAGGCATGGTTTTTAGAGTATTCCTTGCCTTTCAATATTATTAAAGAATTTGATTCATATTGATATTGGATTTTTCCTGTAATTCTTGTAGAATTTAACAGTAAATCAGTTAGGCCCTAGGGTCTTCTTATTTGGTAGTTTTCTACAAAATGTATTTGGTACAGGGTCTCTGAATACAGCTATGACTCACAGTGATCTTCCTGTTTTCAGCCTCCCCCATGCTGGGATTACAGGTGTACACCACCATACCGAGTCTTGGTGGCCGGCTCAGTAAGCCTGAGGGCAGGGCTGGCACAGCATGTGGTTCTGGGGATTGCACCCCAGCCCCTGTGCTTGCCTAAGCAGGCACTTTGTCTGCTGAGCTATCTTGCTGGCCCTGGTAGGTATTTTTTTTGTTGTTGCTGCATCAATAGATCTCAGTTTTGGTACTTTAGATTATTTAGAAATCTATTTTTTTTCCTGGATTCTCTAATTTTTGAAATATAGATTTAATTTTTTTCATTTATTTATTTATTTTAGGGAAAGGTCTACAGGGTGTTTAGGGTTTCACTACTAGATCGGACTAGTAGTGATCTGCCTGTTTATAGCCTCCTAAGAGCTGGGATTACAGGTGCATGCCACCATGCCCAGTCTCAATTGCCATCTCAGCATGGCCTAGGGGCCTGTCTGGCATGGCATGCTGGGGATCAAACCTTGGTCCCTGTGCCTGCCTAAGCAGGCTCTTTAATCCACTGAGCTATGTGGCCAGCCCAGTTGTTGATTTTTTGAAGTATTTCCCATGCAGTTTGGTTTTTGTTCATCAACTCTCTAGCTACCCCTATATCTTTAAGATTTCTACCTATATTTTCATCCAGAAGATTTAGTGTTTCTGTTTTAATATTTGAGTATTTGATCCATTTTGGCTGTAGCTTTGTGCATGGTGGTAGGCATGAGTCTAGTTTTAGCTTTTGGCACACAGAAAGCCAGTTTTCCCAGCACCATGAATTAAAGAGGCTATCTTCCTTCCAGTGAACATTTTTGACCCCTTTAGCAAAGATAAGGTGGTTGAGTGTGTTTGCATCTTCTAATCTGTTCCACTGATCCTCAGATCTGTCTCTATGCCAGTACCATGCTTATTTTGTCATAGTAGCTTTATAGTATAATTTCAGGTCAGGGACTGTGATACCTCCCGCCTCTCCTTTGTTTCCCAGGATTGCTTTTTATATTCTGGCTCAGAGTTATTACTCTGTGAGGTATGTTGATGGCATTTTGGTAGGGATTACATAAAGTCTGTATAAAATTTTGGGAGTATGGTCATTTTCACAATGTTGTTTCCTCCAGGAGCAAGGAATATCTTTCCATTTTCTGAAATCCTCCTTGATTTATTCGTTTGGAGTATTGTAATTTACACTGTATAGAGCTTTTTGCTTCTTTTGTTAGATTGATTCCTAAGTAATTCATTTTTTAGATGTTTTTGTGAAAGGCATGGTTTCCTTCATTTCTCTCTCAGTGTGTTTATTCTTTGTGTACAACAATACTACTAAGTTTTGGGTGTTGATTTTGTATCCTGCTATGTTGCTGAATTTGGTGATTAAATCTACAAGATTCTTGGTGGAATTTTTGGGGTCCTTTATGTAGAGTATCATGTCATCTGCAAATAGTGATAATTTCACTTCTTGTTTTCTAATACTAACTCCTTTTATTTTTCTCTCTTGCCTAATTGCTCTGGCTGTTTGCAGAATAATATTGAATAGGAGTGGAGACAGTGGACATCCTTGTCTTATTCTTGATTTTAAAATGAAGACCTTCAGTTTTTACCCATTTAGTATGATGTTGGCTGTTGGTTTCTCATAGATGGCTTTTATCACGTTGAGATATAGACCATCTGTCTGATTCTCTATAGGGTTTTTATCAGGAATAAGTGTTGGACTTTGTCAAAAGCTTTTTATGGATCTAGTGAGACGGTCATGTGGTTTTTGTTCTTTGTTCTATTGATGTGGGTAGAGAAATTGGCCTGCCATTCTCTCTCTCTCTCTCTCTCTCTCTCTCTCTCTCTCTCTCTCTCTCTGTGTGTCTCTCTCTCTGTCTCTCTTTGTCTCTCTCTCTCTCTGTCTCTCTCTGTGTGTGTGTGTGTGTGTGTCTTTAGGCTTTAGGACAGGTCTACAGTTTCTCACTACATATCGGACTCTGGTGATTCTCCTGTTTTCAGCCTCCCATGTGCTGGGGTTTCAGGTACATGTCACCATACCTAGTCTCAGCCGCCATAATTGCCATCTCCCCGCACCTCATGGGCATGGCTGGCATGGCAAGCGAGGGATCGAACCCTGGTTGCTGTGCTCTGCATAAGCAGGTGCTTTAGTCTACTGAGCTATCAGGCCAGCCCTGTCATTCTCTTTTTCAGCTGGATTTTCCTCTGGTTTTGGAATCAAATGTACTGCTTACCTCCAGGAATGAGTTTGGGAGAATTGCTTCCCTTTCAGTTGCATTGAGGAGTTTGAGAAAAGTTGGCATTAAATCTTCTGTGAATTTTTTGTAGAATTCAGCTGTGAGTCTAGTGAGCCCTGGGCTCTTCTTTGTTGATGGGCTTTTTTTAAATTACATTTTTAATTTTGTTTCCCATTATTGGTTTATTTAGAATTTGTATATCTTCTTGACTTAGCTTTGGCCTTTTATATGTATTTAGGGAACTGTCCATTTCCTTTGTGTTTTCTATCCTGTGAGAGTAAAGATTTTCAAAGTAGGTATTGATGATCTTCTGAATTTGTCTAGGATCTGCAGTGATTCTGCCCTTTGCATTCTTTATTTTTATTTTTATTTTTTTGTTTTATTGAACTACAAATGTCAATCAGACAGTTTCAAGACACCTTAACAATACAGATTCGATAAATTAATACATTGTAAACTGTTTTCATAATGTTTTGGTATTGTACAAGGTGCATACATGATATTATATTTACAGATATTATTTTAGCAGATATCTCTTATCAGTGAATTAAGAGTGTAGCTGCTTACTTATCTTATTTTTTATACATGAATTATATCAAAAATTCAATAATTATTTTCCTAGTGGATGACCATAGTACTAGAAGCTGACATAATATCCTGTCCAACCACCATTAGTGCAGATCTTGTCTCTCATAGGATTATGTAGAAGCACAGTGTTATCTATCCCAACTGTACTGTCTATACACACACATCATGATTTTTTTCTTTCTACACCCCTTCCTTTGTCTACACCTGTCAAAGGTGGGCACTCCATTGTCATTCAACTAACTTAGGTGCTTGAACTCGACAACACAATCCAACACAGTCCAGAATTCTACAACAATAGTGAGTTATTCAAAGAAATTGTCGACCATAGCCATTTACAGCTCAGCTTAATATTATGGCCCCACGATGTATACTTCATTTTTATACTTTTCTGCTGGATGGTTAAGACCTAGATAGAACAAGACTTGTATACCAACACATGAACTTTATATTTCCTATGTGGTCAGTGAAGTCCTTTCAGGGTTTATCTTGTAGTCCTGTACATTATTCTGTAGTTCCTTTGTCTGTGTCATCCATGTGGATGAGTCACGGCCAATGCTTGACCAGTTTGCTCTCTGTGAGAGCTTGAGAGAAAGTTTTCTCTTCATGTGACTCTCCCCAGGCACACTATAGAACTTCAGTCTCTTTCCTCTGTGGCTCCATAATCTTCTTGTTCAGAAAATTTGGAGCTCACCTGAGTTTCATGATGTTGCAGTACAAGTTCTCCTATGTCCTGAGTCTTCGCTGACCTTGAAAGGCTAGGGCCAAAATGTTGGCTGGCCTTGTGGCTCTTCTATTTCTCCAACTCTGACTTGTGATCTTAGGTTGTTAACCATCCAGAAGAAAAGCTGATTAGTATCCTGTAGCATATGTCATTCACTTTGCCTTATCTGACTCAATTGATTTTACTTGTTGTATGTTTCCTTTTGTATTTCATTATTGCATGAATTTTCTTTCCTTTTTTATTAGGTTGGCTAGGGATTTATGAAATTTATTTATTATTTCAGTGTACCAACTCTTTGATTCATTTATTTTTTGTATTGCTTTCTTCATCTCCAATCATTAATTTCTCTCTAATCTTTATAATTTCCTGCTTTCTTTGGGCTTTGGGCTTGACTTGCTTTTGTTTTTCTGGGAGCTTGAGGAATAGCATGAGATCATTTATTTGGGCTTATTCTGTTTTCCTAATTTGAATTTAATGCTATAAATTTTCCTCTTAAGACAGCTTTCATTGCATCCTGCAGATTTTGGTAATTTGTATCTATATTTTTATTTAATTGTAAATATTTTTTAATTTCTTCTTTAATATCATCTGTGTCCCACTGGTTGTTTAAAAGGTTGCTATTTAATTTCCATGCATTTATGGTGGTGTTGTAGTTTCTTTTATAATAATTTCCAGTTTTGTTGCACTGTGGTCAGATAGAATGCATGGGATAATTTCAATTGTTCTGCATTTACTTAAAAATGCACTGGGTGCTAGTATGTTGTCTATGTTGGAGAAGGATGTGTATTCTGTTGTTGCTGGGTGAAACACTCTATCAAAGGTCTACCAAGTCAGTTTCTTCACAAGTTTGGTGTAGTACTGTTATTTCATTGCTGATTTTTTGCCTAGTTGATCTATTTCTTTTTGACAGTGGCATATTAAATTTCCCCATTACTATTTTATTATTGCTCATTTGATTTTTCATGTCTGTTAAAATTTGTCTTGGGCCAGGGAGATGGCTCAGTGAAGTAAGTGCTTCACTGGCAAGTGCAAGGTCCTGAGTTCAATCCCCGAATCCAGAAAAAAAAATTGACTTATGTAGGTGGGTGCTCCTACATTGGGTGCATATATTTATTATTGTTATATCTTCTTCTTTTTTAAAAAATGTATCTTCTTCTTGCAGTTTTCCCTTAACAAGTATGTAGTGACCTTCTTTATCTCTTTGGATGATTTTTGGCTTGAAGTTGATGTTGCCAGCAACCAGGATAGCCACCCCTGCTTTTTCCTAATTTCCTGTGAAATGGAGGATTCTTTTGATTTTTAGTCTGTGAGTTTCCTTTTGAGTTAGATGGATTTCTTATGTGCAGCATGTTGTTGGATTTTGTTTCTTAATCCATTCTGCTAGTCTGTTTCTTTTGATTGGTGAATTGAAGCCATTTAAATTGATGGTTATAACTGATACATATTGGCTTATCTTCATCACATTATTTTCCTTTTATAGGTTCTGTAGTCATTCCCTCTTTTTAATTACTTGCTCTGTTTGGTGGATCCTTTCTTTCGTTCCTGAAGCTGTGATCACTTCTGTTTCTTTCTAGAATATCTGTCAGTACTCTTTGTAGGGATGGTCTGGTGGTTATGAATTTCTTCAGTTCTTTGTCATGGAAGGATCTTATTTTCCATTGCCTTTGATAGATGGTTTTGCAGGACACCTCAGTCTGGGTTGGAAGTTATTTTCTTTCAGGACCTGAAATAGTTCACTCCCAGCTTTTCTTTATTTGATGGTTGTGTTGAGAAATCTGCTGTTATTCTGATGGGCTTTCCATTATAGGTGAGCTGTTTCTTCTCTCTAGCAGCTTTTGATTTTCTATTTTTTTTGCTGAATTTCTGCAATCTAGATTACTATGTGTCTAGGTGGAGATTTATTGTGATTGTGGTTGTGTGAAATTCTGCATGCCTTGCTTATCATATGTCAGGTTCTTTTCTCATATTTGGAGTTTTTTTTTCTAATACTTCTGCAAATAGTTTTTTATGTCATTTGTGCTTTCTCTCGCTGCTTCATTGAGATCTATTATTCTTGTATTGTTTTCTTTGCATGATCTTGTAGCTGCTGAATTGCTATTTCCTGGTTCCTTGTTAGTTTTAAGAGATCTTTTATTTCATGTTCATTAGCTGCAACACTGTCTTCAAGGTCTGAAAGTCTGTCTTCAGTTTCATTCAAGTGGTTTTGCCAGCTTTCCATGGAGTTCTTAATATTCTGTATGTCTGTTTGAATCTGTTTCATGCACTCCAATTCTTTCCTGTATTGTTCATTCATTGTTTCCATCATTTTTCTATTCTCTTCTATTTTTATATCTATGTCTTTTTTTTAACTGTGCTGAGCAAAAAGACTACGTGCAGAAGTACTAGAAAAATTTTTTCCAAACATGAGAAAAGAACCTGACATACAGATAAGCAAGGCATACAGAACTCCACACAACCATAATCACAATAAATCTATATCTAGTCACATAATAATCAATTGTGTGATTTCCAAGTTCTTCTTTCTTTGTCTCCTGGATTTGTTCTGGGTGGTCTAGAGAATTGAAACTGCCTTTTTTTCCTGGTGGTTTGGCATTTTTGAAGCTCCTAATAATTACCAAGATAGAGTCCTGAGGCTGCCCAGAGTCTGCCTAAGTTCTGAAATGGCTCCAGGAAAGCTCCACACCTGCTCATGCTGGGCTCTTACAGCATAGCTGTCTTGCATCCCACAGACCACGCAGAGTTCTCTTAAGTTCTTAAAAGTTTGGAGCAGCACCAGCAGAAGATCCACACCTACATACTGGGAGCTAAGGAAAGTCATAGCTTCTAGAGTCCTGCAGGTTGCCTAGAGACCACCAAAATTCTTAGATGGTGCCAGAAAATTTCTATGCCTGCTTGATCTGGGCCCACAATCACAGCTGTTCTATGTGCTGCAGGCCACACCAATATAGATTTTCAAAATAGTAATAATCTGTATTTCTTAGATGTTTTAATATTTTTTCATTTCTAATTGCATTGATTTGGGTCTTTTTTGGGTATGATTGACTGAGGTTTTAATCTATTTTGTTTATTCTTTGAAATTTCCATTTAATGGAAATTTGATGGTAGGCTTGTCATAAATGCCTTTTTATTATTGATTCTTTGTATTGGATTTTGGGCTTCAATTTTGTTAATTTTTTCCCCACCTTTCTTCCTAGGCATGGGTAGTGTCACTAGTATGGTATCTGCCTTCTGGCTGTGTTTATTGTAGCAGATTTTATTTTTTATTTTTTTGTTTTTTATTGTAGCAGATTTTAATGCTTGTGCCATTGTGTACCATAAGTCACTGTCATTTCTGGTTAGTTTTATATCCCATGGGCTCATGAAGTGTTTGTTCACTTTGTTCCAGAGGCCTCTCTGTCCTTACACCAAGATGTGGAAACCGTACATTCTGAGGCAAATCCCTAATGACATTGGCAGGTGGGAAAAACGAACAGATTACTAAGCTAAATGTTGAAAGCAGGCAGTAAAGGGGGGCATTCTGCTAGACTTAATGTCAGTACTTTCAGATCTACTTCTCCTCCAGAAAATCACATACAATGGCCTGGATTCTCTCCACAGTGGGTGAGACCCCTATGTCCTTTACAGCCTGAGCTTACTTTTCCATGACTACCTCTTCAGGATGTCTCCCACCGAGTCACTATGGCCTGGTGACCCCAGAAGCCCCTGAAGTGTAATGTTCTGTGACTACTTATTCTCAATGCAACTCAGTTTTAAACAATAAACACCTTCCTAAAATGACCTCTGATACTGTCTCTCTAAAGGGTAGTGGATGCTGCTGGGAATTTCTTCTCCATCCCAACCCTGCCATGTGGAATAAATCACTTGCAGAGTGAAGCTCATATTTTATTTGTAGATTATTATAACCCTGGGCTTTTCTGGGGGCTAGCACTGCCAGTCTGGCTTTTCTCCTTGAAGTGGTTAACTCTCTTTGGATTTAACCTTGTGTTTGTGGAGTTACCTTTTCCCCAGAAGTCTGGGTTAGTACTAATCTGGATGGATTCATTCTTTTCCATGTCATGCCTTTTGTTTATCTAGTTTCTTTATTGTTTTTAGTTTTCCTGTTGGTTCCTTTTTGATTTTCAAAGCTCTAATTCTTTTTTTCCTTGCCAAATTGTTTCCCAAATGTCTCAATCTCAAGACCTGGAGGAGTTGTGTTTTGCTTCTAGCCTTAACTCTGCAATTTTTATGCTCTCTTTTTCTTGTTTATTTTTGTTATTTTTACCCAATTCTATTTACTTTTACATTTAAGTTTTTCTATTTTAAAGAGAAAAAAGATAATAACAAAACTGAGTTTCAGAAAGGTTAGTAGGACAGTTATTATAGTTGATACTTTACATACTGTTGTCTGCATATTACTTAATGAGAGTACAAAGTATATGCATGATATGTAGTCTAAACAATATTAGCACAAAATATTCTTTTAAAGAAACTAAGAGAAGCTAGGTGTAAAAGTATCTCAACTATCATATATACATATATATATATATATATCTTTTTTCCTTTGTTCCTTGTCCCTTTCCCCCATTGTAGTATGTCTTTATTTTGCACAGCTTTTTCCCAGTTCACAATATTTATTGTACATTTCAGATCCTATTTTCCTGTTCAATTTCTCACACTGGTAAGACCATATGATTTTTGTCATATGGGTCTAATTTATTTCACTTATGGGTATGGTCTAGAGTTGCATCCATTTACCTGTACAATTCTCCAGTCTATCCTCCTTTATGACTGAGTAGTATACCACTATTAAAAAAAAAAAAACATTTTGAGGTTAGGGAGATAGCTCAGTGGTCAAAGCATCTGTCTGGCAACCACAAGAACCCAAATTTGGTTTACTGTGCTGGCCCTGGAACCCCAGGAGTGCTAAACTGGCCACCAAAACAGGGCATGGTGGCTCACACTGATAATCCTGGCTGGGCAGGCTGAGACAGGAGGATCACTAAGAGTCTAAGCTGTGTAGCGAGACCCTGTACCAAATAAATAAAGGATTAAAAGCATTTACAAAATGCCTTTCTTAAAATCTATTTCTCTACTGATGAGCATCTAGGTTGTTTCCAAGGTTTAGCTATTGCAAACTGTGGTTCTGTAAACACCGGCGCACATATATTGCTGTGGTATGATGTTCTTAATTCCTCTGGGAAGGTACCCACAAGGAATATAGTCGATTGAAAGGGAATTCTAATCCATTTTCTTAAGGGATCTTCACTCCGATTTCCACAGTGCTTACCCCTTCTACATTCCCACCAGCAGAGGAGAAGGGTTTCTTTTGCTTCACAGCCCTTCCAGCATTTGTTATTGGTTGATTTCTGGATGAGAGCTATTCTTGCTAAAGTAACATGGAATCTTAGTATTGTTTTAATTTGAATTTCTTGAATGATCAATGATGTTGACCATTTTTTCATGCATTTATTTCCCATTTGTGTTTCTTCAGCTGAGAAGAATGTATTCATCTTAGATGCCCATATTTGGATTGGGTCTTTGAATTTGAGCAGTCTAAGTTTTCTCAAATTCTTTATATGTCCTAGATAGAAGTCTTTTGATTGTAGGGAAGGTGGCTATAACTTTTTTTCATTCTGAATCATCTTTTCACCCTGCTGATGATTTCTTTTGTTGTGCAAAAGCTTTTTTAATAAGGGGAGACTCCATTTGTTGATTCTTTGTAGTATTTCCCTTGTAGTCTGGCTTTTGTTCATGAGTTCTCTTCCTATACCTATATCTTTGAGATTTCAGCCTATTTTATTTTCCGGTAAACTTTGTGTTTCTATTTTAGTATTTAGAATTTTTATTCCTTTTTGACTTTAGTTTAGTGCATGATGATAGACATGGGTCTAACTTTAGTAATTGATATATGGAGAGCCAGTTTTCCCAGCGTCTATTGCTCTTCCAGTGAACATGTTTGGCTCTTTTGTCAAAGATAATGTGGCTGAGTGTGTTTCGGGTGTGTCTGCATCTTCTGTTCCCCTGATCCTTGGGTCTGGTTTTTTTTTTTTTTTCCCCAATCCCATGTTGATTTTATCATAGTAGCTTTCTAATGTAATTTCAGATCTGGGATTATGATGCCACCTAACTTGCCTTTGTTGCCCAGATTTTATTTGCTATTCTAGGTCTTTTCTTGTTCCAAATGAATTTTAGGAACGTTTTCCTAGATCTGTGAAGTATGTCAATGGTATTTTGATTGGGCTTGCATTAAATCTATATAGCAGTTTGGGGAATATGACCATTTTCACTGTATTTGTTCTGCCTATCCAAGAGCAAGGCTATCTCCATTATCTGATATCTTTTTCAACACCTCTTTTTAGGGCATTATAGTTTTCATTGTATAGATCTTTTATATCCTTTGTAAGCATTTGAGTATTTCACTTTTTGTGAATGTTATTGTGAAGAGGGTGCTTTCCCTAATTTCTCTCTCTGAGTTTGTTGCTTGTGTATAGGAATGATATTGACTTTTGAGTGTTGATGTATTGTGCTACACTACTGAATTTGGATATTAAATTCACAAATTGTACAGTGGAGTTTTTGGGGTCTTCTATGTTGTCTGAAAATAATAACATAACTTCTTTTTGTTTTTTCCTCTTGTCTAATTTCTATGGCTAATGTTTCCAGAAACTATATTGAATAGGAGCAGTGATAGTGAACATCTTGTCTATTCCTGATTTTAGAATGAAAGATTTCAGTTTATGACCACTTAATATGATATCAACTATTGGTTTATCACAGATGGCTTTTATAAGATTGAGGCAAAGGCCTTCTATTCTGATTTTCTGTATGTTTTTTAAAATCGTGAATCAGTGTTGGACTGCGCCAAATGCTTTTTCTGCATCTATTGAAATGATCATATGATTTTTGCCTTTTGTTCTGTTAATATGGTGTATTACACTTTTGATTTGTGTATGTTGAAGGATCCTTGCATCCCTTGTATGAATCCTCTTGGTCATGATGTATAATCTTGATGATTTATTGCATTCTGCTTGCCAATATCTTATTAACGATTTTTTGTGTCAATGTTCATTAGGGAGATTGGCCTGTAGTTTTCTTTCTGGGTTGGGTTCTTTTCTAGTTTTGAAATCAGGGTAATTCTTGATTTCAGAAATGAATTGGGAAGTACTGCTTCTCTTTCAATTTCTTTAAAGAATTTCAGCATTAGTGGAATTTTGTAGAATTGGTTTGGTGGTCATAAATTGCTTCAGTTGTTATTTGTTTGGAATTATCTTATATCTCCATCAATTTTTGAAAGATAGGGGCCAGAGAGATAGTTCAGAGGCTGGGGGGATAGCTTAGTAGAATAAGCACTTGCCTGCCAAGCACAACTTCCTGAGTTCAATCCCTGGTACCACAAAAAAGAAAAAAAGAAGATAATTTTGGGTGATATATCAATCTGGGTTGAAGATTGTTTTCCTTTAGAGCTTGAAACATTTCACTCCAAGATTTTCTCTTTGGGTATTTTTCTTACTGTTACTTTTATTAACTTAAATAAAAAAAAAACTTTTGTATCTGTTAAGATGAAATACTACATAGTGGCTTCAAATATTCTGCTGTAGTCAGCTGGTTGTAGAATCAGAAGTGAAAAGAAGCTTAGAGGATATTTCCATAATCTCTTGAGGTAAGTGAAACAAAATATTTGAAATTATCTTAAGAAAGATTCCATGGTGGCTACACTTCTCAGAAGACATGTCCAGAAATATTAACCGTGCTCAAAGGTTAGATTCCTTGGTCCACTCACCAATAAATGCTGAATGTTAAGTGCCCTGCTTACAGAGCCATCATTCATTTGTACAGTAAGATTCTTGTGAGTTCTGTAATAAACAACTGCCAGACCTTGGTTATTATGGAATTTTCCACTTACTTGGAGAATACTTTTGTTTGTAAATCTTATTAATAATCTGCAGAATTAATGTTTCTTAGAGAGTGCTTAGGAAGTGTTTGGCTAAAGGAAGCTACATCTGACACTAAGGCTTGGTTTCTTGAGACTAGGTTTCTTAAGACTACTCCTAGAAGCAGAAGCTGAAGTAGCCCAAGCCTCTCTTGACCAGGGCTGGAGCTGATGATCCTCAGTAAGTGGTTAAAGATCCTTAGCTGCCCAGCCCCTTCCAGTCCAAGCTCTTTTTTTATTTTAGGGGTTTTTCTTTTGTGACTCCGATGGGCTTTTCTTTATAGCTAATACATTTCTTTTCTCTAGTTGCTTTTAAATTTTGTTTTTATGTTGAATTTCTGGAATCTTGATTATTATATGCTTTAATACATATTTATTTTGGTTGTAGCTGTTTAGAGTTCTATACGATTCATTTTTTTTTTGCATGTCAAATTCTTTATCCATGTTTGGAAAGATTCCTGCTATTATTGCTGTGAAGAGGTTTTTAATGGCATTTGTGATAGCTCCAGAATTTTCACTGATTTCAGTCAATCTTATGTTGTTCTTTTTTGCTTCCTCCTGTGTAGCTGTCTACAGGATGATCTCTCACTACTTTTAAGATGTATATCTTTTTTGGATTGCTAGTTGCTTTCCTGACTTCTAGATCTTATATTTTGTCCTTGTCTTCATTCAATCTGCTGTGAATAGAGCAGCAGAAAGAAAAAGAAATCTACATTTCTTTTTTGTTTTTCTTTTATATTTTAGGGAAGGGTCCACAGGCTATTCAGGGTCTCACTACTAGATTGTACTTGTAGTGATCTGGCTGCTTACAGCCTCCCAAGAGCTGGGATTACAGGTATGCGCCACCACACTGAGTCTCAGGGGGCTGGCATGGTAGGCCCCGGGATCAAACCCCTGACTCCTGCACCTGCATGCAGATGCTTTATTCTGCTGCGTTATTGGGACAACCCTTCTAATCTACATTTCTACATTTGGATCTGTTTCATTGATTTTATTTCTTGTCTATGTTTGCCATTTATGGTTTCCAGTGCTTTCTTGAGCTCCTCTATTTGTTTATCTGTGTGCTTTAATATTATTTATTTATTTTGTGGTACCAGGAATTGAACTCAGGACCCTGCACTTGCCAGGCAATAACTTACTCTACTGAGCTATCTCCTTGGCCCCAATATCTTTTATTTTGATAGTCTTTTTTTTTTTTTTTTAAATCTTAGAACCTCTATGTCTTTGTGTTCTGGACTTGTCCTGGATAGGCTGGGTGATTGAGATTGCATTTTGCTTTTCTGTCCTATCATTTTCTGTTGTATTTTGTTTTCTGTGATGATGCTTTTATATTTTCTAATGTTAGGTGGCTTTATCAGTGATGTCAAGACTTTCCTAAGAGGTGTCTGTTCCTCCAGACGTCTCCCCCAGCTGGCACCACATCATTTCTCTCACTGGCACGACTGTACTCCCCAGCACCATTGTATTCCTCTCACAGGTGAGGCGTCCTGGTCAATGGGGCAAGCACAGAGCACAGACACACACTCTTTTCACAGGCGCTGCCATCTTGGGCCAATGGCGGTAGCACAGGTCTTGGACCTACCCTCCACTTGCCAGCGTTACTATCCTTGTGCAAAGGAGGGAGCATAGAGTGCAGACCCACACTCCATTCATTGGAACTGTCCTTCCAAGGGCAGTGAGGAAATGCAGAGTGAGGATTCACACTGTACTCATTAGCACCTGCCTTCCTGGAGATACTGGAGAAAGGGCGGGATGCAGACTTGCACTCCATAGGGAAGTGCCTCCTTCCCAAGGCGATGGAGGAGCCTGCTTTTTACTTTAAATTTTTTTTAATACCAGGGATCAAACTCAGGACCTTGTGCTTGTCAGGCAGGCATGTCATCTATCTCCCTGGACCCTACTTTTTACATTTTTAATTGGGTTTTTTATTTCACTTTTCACTCCTCATTTTATCTTCCTTTATCTTCTCTTTTTGCATTTTACTTCTTCCATTTTTTCCCTTTCATAACTCTTCCATTTTTATTATTATTACTAGTAACTTTTATTAATTTATCCATTTCATTTATCTGTATTATTATTGCTGGTTTCTGTTGTTAATGATTGTATCGTTCAACTTTTTTTTTTTTTTTTCGGTGCTTGGGATCAAACCCAGGTCTTTGTGCATGCAAGGCAAGAATTCTACCACTGAGCCACATCTGCAGCCCAGTCTTTGTTTAATAATTGGATTGTTCTTATCTTTTTGAGACAGGGTCTCCTATGCAGTTCAGGTTGACCTTGAACTCACTTTGTAGCCCAGGCTGGTCTCAAACTGACGATGATCCTCCTGACTCAGCCTCTGGAGTGCTTGGATTACAGACATGCACCACTATACCTGGACTTACTTGGATTTTAATCTATGAAAATATCTGGCTTGTATGTTTATCATTGACATTGGTGTGGAATATTTTCTGCTGTCTGAGTAGGCTGGGTATACAATCCTTAAAAGAAGGCTGGACACTAAGAAGATCCCCAAAAGGGGAAGAGTTATGCATCTCTACAGATTTAAGAATCTCAATAAAGACATACAAGAAATATGAAAAATAATGCAATCCAAATTTCTGTAATTTGTGAGTGACAGAATGCAAAGATATTGAAACGCCAGATAATTCAAAAGACTGACTTATAGCCACTTAAAAAAATACAAGAGCACAAATGCACTTTTATTTTCCATTAGTTTAAATTCTTGAGGGGTACAGCATCACATGGATTCAGTATCTGATGGCCTTAGCAGGAAGGTTGCTTCGGAACTTGGCATGAACCATGCCACTGTTTCCATGGGCCCGAGATACTTTTCCCCAGATCACTCTGGTTTGGTTTGGTTTGCCACCTGGAGTCACTGTGCTGTTTTTTGCTTTGTACACATAAGCACATCTCTTGCCCAAGTAGAATTCTGTTTCATTCCAGGAATAAACACCTTCAATTTTAAGGAGAGCTGTGTGTTCCCTCTGGTTCTGGAGACCCCGCTTATAGTCAGAAAAAATGGCTTTGCCCCACAGTCTTCCAGACATAGTTGCCTTTCAGAAGTCCTGTTCCCGGCAGGCCTCCCCAGACTCCAAGATGGCGGAAAAAGCGACTTACAGTATTATAATGATGTCAAAGTGGACAGAAAAAAAGCAATGGAATAAATGAAAGAAAACAACGCAGGAGATAGAGAACTCAGCAAACTGACAGAGACTGAAGAAAAACCAAATACTCTAGATGAAAGTGAGTAAATTAATTAAAAACTGAGTAGAAAGCCTTTAGTCACCATAGATTGAACCAAGCAGAAGAGAGAATTTCAAGACTTAAAAATAAGGCTGAGGAATTGTTACATGCAGACACTAATAAAGAAAAGAGAGAAATATGAACAAATAACCAAGTACTCAGTGGTACAATTAAAAGACTAGATTTACAATATTTTTTGGTGTAGATATGAGTATAGGCTACTAGTATAGAATATCTGTTTAATAAAATAATGAAAGAAATTTTTTTCCAGACTTTAGCAAGATACAGAGATTCAGATATAAAAGGCCTTTAGCACCCCAGACTTGACCAGGAAAGGACCTTCCATGCCACATTAGAGTTAAAATGGCGAGTACAGAACAAAGAAAGAATATCGAAAGCTGAGGCAACATGCTGTCTTTTTAAATGGCGTACTGCTAACTATACCTGATAACCTTGCCCATTTCGCTCTGAGGCTCTTCGTCTCCCCTGCTCCCTAGCCACTACGAACTAAGTGACTGTGTTCTGTCACTGCCTTCTGACATAATGTTCCTTCCTTTAAGCCAATTGGCTATAAGCTGAATCTCACCAAACTGTTAACTAAATTGAACTTTTTCTCATTTAAATTGTATTAGGTATTTTGTCCAGCAACAGATAAACTGAGTTTTTTTTTTATACAGGATCTTGCTACACATGCATAGCGAGATCACAGTGATCCAGGTGTGCACCACCTTGCCTGGTTCCTGGTCCAGCATGGTGTCCCCCAAGGGTGGCACTGCATGCAGTACTGTGGCTCTAACGCTGGCCTTTGCTCTTGCTAGGCAGGCACGTAGGCTGCCAAGCTATCTTCCTGGCCTGCCTCAAGTATTTTTTAATTATTTCATATTTGCCCTACATCATGATCACATTCATCATAGGGAATTTGTACTTGTATATAACATATTTTAATTCTTATTGTTTTCCTATTCTCCCTCCTTCAGCCCTTCTTCCCCTCCCTATTTAAAACTTTGTTTTCATTTTTCTCTTCCATTCTCTATTTTAATCCCTTTTTTCTTCCTTCCCTCCTCCTTCTCCTTTCCATTTGAACAAGCTATTCCTACTTCCTAGTAGCTGCCCTCCAGTTTGCCCTTTGCTTACCCTTTGAGGTTCTCACAGAAGAGAAACAATGCAATAACTTTTGTGTCTGATTTATTTCAGTGAAAATTATCTCAGGATGCATATATTTATCTAAAAGTGCCTGAAGGTTATCCTTTATGGCATAGTAGTACTTCATTATATATAAAAACCACATTTTCTTATCCATTTATCTGTTGGTAGGGCATATGGACTATTTCCAAGATTTATTTATTTATTAAAAACCTAAAAAACCTTGTATTTCTTTATTTATTTGGTGTAAGGTCTCACTACACAGCTCGGACTCATAGTGATCCTCCGCACTCAGCCGCCCCAGTGCTGGGATTACAGGTGTGCGCCACCACGCCCTGTTTCCACGGCTGCTTGGTGTGCCTGGACCAGGGGCTGTGCTTGTGTAGGCAGCCACTTGGGGTGCTGAGCCATCTCTGTGGCCCTATCCTTACATTCTTCTGATATCATCTTTGACTTCCTTTTTCAGAATACTGTAGTCATTGCTGTAAAGGTCTTTTGCTTCCCTAAATATTTCATTTTTCTTGTGCTATTGTGAAAGGTGTTGTTTTCTTGATTTCTTTCTCAGTGAGTTTGTTACTCATGTATAAGAATGCTGTTAATTTTTGTCTATTGACATATGTGGCAAGCTTCAATTTTTTGATGTATGAGCATCAACATAATTATATATGTAAGAAGTTGGATACTGACCTGGAAGCTATGTGATGAGTGCACATATACAAATAAAGAGAACAAAGAAGAGACAAGTCGTCAGGCGTGGCGCTTTATCTTACCATGTGCTGTAGTTTGGATGTGCCCCTCAAGGTAACTTGTTTCCATTGTGGCAATGGTAGAACTTTTAAGAGGTGTGGCTGGTGAAAGTGTAGATATATATATATTTTTTCTTTTTGAGACAGGGTCTCACTATGCAGTTCAGGCTGGCCTTAAGCTCACTTTGTAGCTCAGGCTGGTCTCGAACTCACAATAATCATCCTGCCTCAGCCTCCTGAGTGCTGGGATTACAGGCATGCACCACCACGCCCATCGAAAGTGTAGATATTTTATAGTGCCTGAGCTGAAGAGGTCATATAAGTTCAACTAATTTTGGAAATAGTAAAAAATGATTCTCAGAAAAGGGAAAAATTGTCCTTTTGCTTTAGGGGCTAGTGAATAGCAGTATAAAATCATGAAAACACAATAGAAAATTATTCATTTTAAGATTCTTTTACAGTAACTATATTTAATGATATATAGATATAGATGGAGAGACTTTTTTTCTATCATCTTTCTGTAAACCTTTATGTGTATGGATAGCAGATATTTAAATACATAAATGGCTATGAGAAAAAATATTCAAAGACTAAAAATAAGTAAAAATGAGAAGGAAAGAAATAATACTGAAGTGGGGCTGTATTCTAGGGAAACTAGTTAAAGACTTGTGCATGTTAGCTTTAATTTTAAAACATTTTAGTTTTAGTTTTTAATGGATGTGAACTTGCTATAATATAAAATTAACATTCTAATATTCTAGTGTATGTGTCCATGAGTTTTAACATATATATGTAGCTTCATGTAATCACTACCATACTTAGCATAAAATACAGGTCCATAATCTACAAAACTTTTGCATCAAACTGTTCTTGGCACTTGGTTTTGGAATCAGAAGTAAAGTAACTCTGGCTTGTATTCTATTTTATGAAGTAGTCTGAGAAGCATTAATTATTTTTAAAATCTGTACAGTGGAGTAGAGAATGCATATTGTCCTGGACTTTCTTTGCTGGCTTTTAAAAATGACTGCTTTAATTTCACTCCTTATTACTGATATATTTAAGGGTTTTATATCTTCTTGGTTTAACTTTGTTAGGTCATGTATGTCTATTCATTTGCCTGTTCCTCCAGATTTTTTCAGTTCATTACAATATATTTTCAAAATATTCTTAAACAATCCTCTGGATTTCAGTGGTATCTGTTATTCCTTGTTTTTTGTTTAGCGAAGGGTCTACAAGGTGTTTAGTTTCTCACTGCTAGATCAGACCTGAAGTGATCCACCTGCTTGCAGCCTCCCAAGAACTGGGATTAAGGGTGTGCCACCTAGCCAAGTCTCAATCTCAGCAGGCTCCGGGGGTGGGGCCAGCATGGCAGGCCCTGGGATTGAAGCCCTGTGCCTGCTTCCAGGTGCTTTAATCCGCTGGGCTATTTGGTTGGCCCTTGTTATTCCTTTTTAAGCCTCTGATTTATTTGTTTGTGCTGTCTCATATTTGGCTACGGATTTGCCAATTTCATCTTTACAAAGAACTAATTCTGGGCTGGACAGATAGCTCAGCGGATTAAAGTGCCAGGAAGCAGACTCAGGGGCGGGGTTCGATCCCCGGCGTGCTGGTTCCACCCCCAGGGTACACTAAGACAGCAGTTGAGACTGGGTGTGGAGACACACACGCCTGTAATCCCAGCTCTTGGGAGGCTGTAAACAGGCGGATCACTATGAGTCCCTAAGGCCCTGAACACCCCGTAAACCCTTCCCTAGAATACAGAGAGAGGAAAAAGAAAAAAAAAGGACTCCCTGGCTCCATACCACCTGCAGAAGCGGAACCTTCTCAGCTGAGCATGGCAGTCTGTGCATGTAATCCTAGCACCTGGGAGGCTGTGGCAGAAAGTTTGCCATGAGTTCAAGACCAGTCTAGGCCGTACAATTCACAACCAGCCTAAATTACAGAGTGAGACCCTGTCTTGGAAAAAAAAAAAGAACTAATTCTTTGCTTTATTAATCTTTTATGATGTTCTGTTACTCTCAGTTTCATTAGTTTCTGCTCTGATGTTTGTGATTTATTTCTTTTTATTAATTTTGAATTTGGATTGTTCTTATTTTTCTAAGAACCTGAAATGTACCATTAAGTTGTTTATTTGACACCTCTGTTTTTGTAATGTAGGCATTTGTAAGCTCTAAACTTCCCTCTTTTAACTATTTTTGCTGTATTCCACAGGTCTGAGTAAGTTATAGTTATTTTCCATTAATTTTAGGAATGTTTCCTTTTTGTGTGTGCATGACAGGGCCTTGCTATGTACTTTAGGCTAGCTTTGAACTCAACTGTAACCCAACCTGGCTTTGAACTCATGGAGATCCTCTTGCCTCAGCCTTCTGAGTGCTGTGATTACAGACATGGGACACAGTGCCTTGCTGGAATGCTTACTTTTAACTCCTGATTTCTTCAGCGATTCTTTTCCAATTCAAAAGTATATTTTTCAAGCTCCATGTATTCATATATTTTCTGCAGTTTCTTTTGCTGTTGATTTCTAGTTTTATTCGTTATGGTCCAATAAGATGCAATAAATTACTTCAATTTTTAAATGTTACTTGAATATTTAACAAATATTTGATTCAAGGCCTAATATGTTTTCTATCTAGAGAAAATTCTTTGTGCTAATCAAAAGAATGTGTATTCTGCAGCTTTTGGATGAAATATCCTGTAGATGTTTGTTAAGTCTATTTGAGCTCTATGGTGTAATTTAAATCTGATCTTTCACTGTTGATTTTTTTGTCTAGAAGATCTATTGATGTAAATGGGATATTGAAGTGAGACATTGTAACTGTATTGGGGCCTATACCTTTTTATGTAGGGCTTTATAAAACTGAATGCTCCAGCATTCAGTACACATATATTTACAATTTTTATATCCTTCTTCTATTTTATTTTTTTGGTACCTGGAATCAAATTCAGGATCTTGAGCTTACCAGGCAGGTGTTGTGCTGCTGAGCTAACCCCCAGCATGTTATGCTCTTCTTGATGGATTGTTTACTTTATTAAAATGTGTAGTGACTTTCTTTATCCCTTTTACTGATTTTGGCTTGAAGTCTTGTGTCAGAAGGTAGTGTAACTATCCCTGATTACTTTCGGATTTCAGCAGGGGATGTAGTGCCTGCCTAGTAAGCTCAAGGTCCCAAGTTCAATTGCCGGTAAGAAAATTCCAGTCGATTGGAATACACTTCTCCATCTTTATATGTGTAGTCTGTGTATGTCTTTGCTGATGAGGTACGTTTCTAGCAGACATGAGTAGTCATGTCTGTTTTTTAAAATCAGATTGGGTAGTCTGTGTCTTTTAATTGGAGAAATCAGGCACTTTTCATTCATGGTTATTATTGAAAGGTCTGTTTTAGGTGCTACCATTTTGTTTTGATCTCCTGGTTTTGAATGTCCTGTGTTTCCTTCTCTGCAATTCATACTAGTAGTTTGATGTTTGGCTGAGTTAATCATAATCAAATAATCATACCTGGTTATTTCCCAATTCTCACTTGCTGTTCTGCTCTTCCAGTAAGTTTTATTCTTTCCTATGCTCTCATGATTATGTTTGTCTTGCTTCCTCCTCAGGGTGTAGAAATTAAATATCTTTTGCAATGATGGTTTTATGATCATGAATTATTTTAGTTAGCCCTACCTCAGAAAATCTGTATTTCATTTTAAGTTTTGTAGGATAAATTTACTGGTTATAATAATCGAGATTGGCAGTTATTTTATTTTTTTTCAAGGCTTTAAATGTATCATTCCATGTACCCCTGGACTGAAAAATTTGTTATTCTGGTGTAGTGACTTTTATAAATGACTTGGTACTTCCCTTTTGCAGCTTTCAGTATTCTCTGTTATAAAATTGGGGTAGTTTAAGTATAATATGGTGGGGGAAATTTTATTCTCCTCGTGTTTGTCTGGGGTGCTGAATGACTTCTGAACATCCATCTTTCTCATGATTTGGGATTTTTTTTTTTGATGTTGTTTCATTGAATAGGTTTTTTGTGACTTTAGCCTGTACCTCAGCTTCTTTGTCTAAATGAATTTTTTATATGTTTGGTCTTCTACTCATGTCCCACATATCTCATCCATTCTAGTAATAATTTATTTTTTCTAAATTTATTTATTTAATTATAGCAAAATTTTGTTAAAGGTAGGAAAAGAAACAGGCTCTTCAGAGCAAATTTAGGCCAAATAAAAATAGGAAAAGTACACTCTACAGCATGAGGGTGGGCCATTATGGAAGAAAAAACACAGTGGCAAACCTCAGTGTGGACCATCTGTGTGTGTGTGTGTGTGTGTGTGTGTAGGGTCTCACTATGCAGCTCAGACTCATAGTGATCCTCCTGTTTTCAGCCTCCCTATTGCTGGTATTACTGGTATGTGCCACCACTCCTGGACTTCATTGCCAGCTCAGCACACCTAGGGGGCTAGGGTGAGAGTGGCATGTGGTCCCAGGGATCGAACCCTGGCCCCTTTGCTTGCCTAAGCAAGTGCTTAGTCAGCTGAGCTATCTCTCTGGCCCTGGGACCATCTCTTTGTATCACTTGTTTCTTAGGCTGACTTCAGTCTAAGTCATCCCATCGAAAACCTGCTTGAGTTCTTGTAAGAAGCTCATATGCAGTGTTTTGGGAGCTGTTCTGTTCATGCATCATGGGATTTTGCAGTTAATAGTCCATACCTACTTCTCCAGCCAGCTTTGCGGTGTTCTAATCTCTTGTCTCATTTCTTCATGGGAGACACATATCCTCATAATTTTGTATGGGGTGCAGAGGAAGTGAAGGGCTCCATCTTCATACAGCTACTTCCTGCAGAAAGAGGCTCTAGGCCCTATCTCTTGGGGAGTATGTTCTCCCCAACTACCTTGGGGTGTGTGGCTCACTGCCTGGACTGAAGAAAAAAGAGGGAACAATACTGGAGACTCCAGGTCTTCTGGAGGTTCTGAGGAATAGCATTTTTATTTCTTCTGCCCTTGGCTGGCTAATCCAGATATGTTACTGAATTTGGAGTGCTGTGGTGAGGAGGTGATTTCTATGTTCTTTTTATCCTGAGCAAAGAATTGGTCAAGACAAGCACAAACTGTAGCCAATTTTATTAAAGATAGGAAAAAAAACCAGGCTCTGCAGAGCAAGTTTGGGCCAAATAAAAGTAAGAACGAAGTATACGGGTGAGCTTGGACCATGATGAAAGAGAACTCAGTGGTCTTTTTCTTTAATTCTGAGTGTGATAATCGGCCAGCCTTGACTCAAGTGCTGATACTCTTCCTCCTGCTGTACCTGGTGCGTTGCTAAGCCTTTCCGCTATAGCAGTGGACTTACTCATATTTTCATTTCCAAGGCTTCTATTTTGTTGTTTGTAATCTCTGCCTCTTTGTTGAACTGCTCATTAGTACTCTGAACAGTTTTCTTTAATGAATTTATCTTGGTAATTTGTATCTCCTTTGGGGGCTACGGATCACTTTTAAAATTAGTACTTTGAATTTTGGCATTCACTTTGAAACTGCAGAGCTACAAATATTTGAATAAATCCCATTGTTCTGTTTTCTCACATTTTTAGTGTTTCTGTTAAGATTTAAATATACGTTGGGATGAATATCTCTTCTACTTTTTATTTATATAAACAGGCGGATCACTATGAGTCTGATCTAGTAGTGAGACCCTAAACACCCTGTAGACCCTTCCCAAAGATACAAAAAAAAAGTCCTACCTACTTTTTATTTATTTAATTTTTTTGCGGTACTGGGGATTGAATTCAGGACCCTGCGCTTGCCAGGCAAATGCTTTTTCTGCTGAGTTATCTCCCTGGGCCTCTTCTACTTTTTATGACAGTCTTCTTCGTGAACAGCTTTCTCTTAAAGACTCCATCTTCAGCATTGCTCAAAAAGGAGGAAACCAAGCATAGTAACAATGACAGCATAAGATATAGAAATGCAGTAAAAATGAATTAAACCCTATAAATACATGGCCCATAATAGTAGGAAATAAAGGGGCAGAATAATATAGAAGAAATGAAAATAAAGACCAGGGCTGGGGAGACAGCTGAGCAGCCTAATCAGCTGCCCAGAAAGCAGAAGGCCCACGTCTGAGCTCCGGCACCGCATGCCATGCAGGCCCCAGAACCTTGGGTGCACGGTGCTGGCTCCAGGGCCGCATGTGGGGTGCACGCCTGCAGTCCCAGCACTGGGAGGCTAAGGCAGGAGGATTCCTATGCGTCCAAATCGCATAGTGAGACCTTGTATCAAAAAAAGATTAAAAGCTAATAAAGGAAAAAATGAAAAATAAAGTAATTCCAAGGGGAAGCAGTAAAATAAGCAAGACTTTGTGTTTTTTTTTTTTCAAGACAAGGTTTCGCTGTGAAGTTCAAGCTGGCCTTCAATTCACTTTGTAGCCCAGGCTGGCTTTGAACTCATAGGATCTTTCTGCCTCAGCTTCTTGAGTGCTGGGCTTACAGGCATGCACCACTACACCCATCTTAGAAACAAGATTTAAAAGAGAAAGAGAAGGAAAATGGGAAAGAGGAAAAGAATGAGATTAAGAAATCCAAGCAGGGCTGGAGATAGCTCAGTGGACTGAGTGTCTGCTTAGCAAGTGCAAGGACTAGGGTTCGATCCCTGGCACCACACGCTGTGTCAGCACTGCCCTCAGTGATAGCTCAGTGGCTGAGTGGGCAACTGAGTCCAGGTGTGGTGGCACATGCATGTCATCCTAGAGTTGAGGAGGCTGAAAACAGGGGGGTTATGGGAGTCCAAGCTACATAGTAAGACCCTGTACAGAATACATTAAAAAATCCAAGCAAAGAATAAAAAGGACATGCCAGCCCCACCCCCAAGGCACACTGAGATAGTGATTGACCCTAGATGTGCATCACCATAATCCCAGAACTTGGGAGGCTGTAAACAGGAGGATCACTACGAGTCTGATGTATGCAGTGAGACTCTAGATCTTGTAGACCCTGTCCTAAATCCAAAAAAAAAAAAAAAAAAGAGAAAAGAAGAATATAAAACCAAAGGAGAAAAAACAGTGAGTCTAAAAAATTCTTCTCAACCAAGGTGCTTGGCTTAGAAAAGCTTCTTCTTGCTTTTTAAATTCTTCTCCTCTTCTTCCCTTTTTCCTCCTTCCCCCTCCTACTCCTTGTCACTGCATAGTTTAGGTTGTCCTTCAACTCATCATGTAGCCTAGACTGTAATCCACCTGCTTCAACCTCCAGAGTGCTGGCATTCCAAGCACGCTCCACACATCCAGCTTTTCCTGGTCTTCTAGTACCAGAAACTACCAGGTATGGAGTTGTAGCTGGACCTGTTGTGATTCTTCTTGGTTCCCACTAGATTGGTATCATTTGTAAGCAGTGATCCTCCTTGAATTTCCTGCTGGGCAAGGCTAGATAGTGGTACGTTGTCTGTGGACGTGTAGTAGTCACTTCAGATACTTTACTTTCTAAGACATGTACTTAGAGCAGATGCTAGCTAGCTAGCCCCAACTAGCTTCATGTCATTTACTGGGTATGTGCCTAGACCCTCAAGAGGTTTCCAAATTTATCCAGTTGTGAGAACATTGAAACTGAGCCATATCCCTAAATTTGTCAGAGAATGAGGGGAGTCAACCACTGAGTTCTATGTCTTTGGGGTTGGAGGTGTGGGGGTGTGCGAGAGGTAGCCATAAATCAGCCTTGGGAATTGAGCAATCTTAGCACTCTCAGACCCAGGCCCTTCATTAAACTCTATGTGATTAGTCTTACTCCCCATTGCAGAGTGTGATGCTACTGACCACCTGCACAGTCTGAGCTTCTTGCTGCCTAAACTTTTTGGTGGGTCTGTGACTAACCCTCCCCATATCCATAACTGTTTCTATAGCTATCTCTCAACCAGTCCCTGTGGCAGGGTTGCTCTGTTGTTGTTGCTGTTTTTCTTTGTCTTCTGATCCCCTAGTACTCAGTTCCCCCAAATAGGCCCCTTCTCAAGATGACCTGTGGCTGCAGCACTCCAAGATATGGTGACTACTTCAGTAGGCTTCTTCTCCAGAGCAACCTTGGCAGGGAAGAAGAGCAGCTTTCAGAACAAATCCCCTCCCAGGAAAATAAGTGTCAGTAACTTGCATGAGTAACCACTTTGAGACAGGCTTATGTGAGCAAAAGGGTGGATTTAATTCTGTCTGGGTCCAGACTGGCTGAACTCATGAATGATATCAGCAGTTGGCCAGGGAAGAAGTTGAGATTATATAGGGTTTGGGGATAGAGTCATAATACTAAGGCATCTGGATGGAATGTTTAGAATCAAAGTCCCAAGGATGGTTGGTGCAGGTAATGCAGATACTGCTGGACCTTCTGGCACTGGGGAGGTTGTGTGTCCAGTCCTAATTTCCTTTCTGTCCATCTGTTCTGTTTGCTGAGGGCAGCATGGTTCTTTTAGTGGCTTCCTGTTGTTTGCTGAGAATGGTCTATTTGCTAAGAGTGTCTTGCCTGGGCCAGCCATGACAACGATACACAATATACTATACTAACTATTGTTATGCTTTCATTATTTTGTTATGAAATTGTTTTCCTTGCAAATAAAAAGTTAGATTACAAAATAATAACTTTCAAGGTTTTTCCTGTGGCTGAGATTGTTGGTGTGTTGTTGTTACAGGGATGCCTGTACTGGGGTTGTCTTAGGCTTGCAGCTTTGGGCTCCCCTCTGTCCAAGGGGCTGGGATTGGAGCTGCCAATATCTTTGTACTTTTCCATAAGTTGCCTTTCTGCTTCCTCATGCTTTTTCAGCCTTCTTATAATTTCTTCTTGATGCCCAGAGCTTTCCCTCTCTTTTTCTGTTCAGAATATGATTTCTTCTCTTTGCCATGACTCTTCTTGCTCACAGAGCCCAATACTTCTGTTCCTCAGCCTTCTCTGGCCTTTTTCTTCTGGGGCCTGAGAGACAGTAAGCATAGAAGGGAGCATGTGGCAGACCAAAGCAAAGGACCAGAGAAGCATTAGAGAAGGCAAGAAGGGGCCATGCTCCCAGTATCCCCTTCAGGAGCACAGCTCCAATAACCCAGTTTCTTTTTATGAGGCCTAGCCTCTTTCAGACTTCAAATTGCTCAGCCACAGGTTGGTGACCATATCTTTAACTCATAGGTCGTTGGGGTATAAACTAGGATTAGGGGATATGTGAAAACTGTCTTCTAACCATTTTATGCAAATCTAAAACTTTCATTAAAATGGAATTAACAACAGTATAATTATTTTTCTTTCATAGTTATGAAACAGCATATCATAAAAAGTATAAGGAAATAAATATATAGTAGAAAAACATACCATCAAGAGCAGTTTATGGTTATTGGCTTTAGATATAAAATTTTATTTAAGCAGAGTATTTCCAAATTTTATAGCTTAAATAGAAATTAATAAAAATTTTGATGGGCATTACAATATTTGAAACTCTCTAAATTAAAATTTTTAAATCTAAAAAATGGTCTAAAATGGAGTTTAAACAGAGTTTAAACACTTTTGTGAGTGTGATCAACTATGCATGAGAATTCCTAGAATGGAATATACTCATTTAAAAATGTAACATTTTCCTAAGCCGGGCGTGGTGGCGCATGCCTGTAATCCCAGCACTCGGGAGGCTGAGGCAGGAGGATTGTTGTGAGTTCGAGACCAGCCTAAGCTACAAAGTTAGCTTAAGGCCAGCCTGAACTGCATAGTGAGACCCTGTCTCAAAAAGACAAAAAAAAAAAAAAAAAAAAAAAAAAAAAAAAAAAAAAAAAAAAGGTAACATTTTCCTTTGTGATAGTGGTGAGCAATGTATTTTTCTGGATGTTAATTTGGCATTTCAGAATTCTGGAAAAATATGAAAAACACTGATCAAGATAAATATATCACGGGCCGGCCATATAGCTCAGTGGATTAAAGCACCTGCTTAGGCAGACACAGGAGTCAGAGTTTCGATCCCCAGAATACTGTGCTGGCTCAGCCCCTAGAGCATGCTGAAATGGTGATTGAGACTGGGCATCGTGGGCAGGCCTGTAATCCCAGTGCTTGGGAAGCTGAAAACGGGAGAATCACTAAGAGTCCTATCTGTGTAGTGAGACCATGTAGACCCTGCAGACCCTATATTAAATAAAAAAAGATAAATATATCACACTGGATCATTTAACTTGATTAGCAAGCACAACTGAAATATGGATTAGTAAGTGGGCTGAATAGTATCTTTTTTTGATACTAGGAATCGAACTCAGGACCTTGTGCTTGCCAGGTAGGCACTGTGCCACTGAGCCAGATCCCCTGCTGAACAGTATTTTTTATTTAATCATATTGAACACATAAATATGAAATGTGAAAAAACAGGTGATAAAAATATAAAATCAAGAATTCTTGCTTTTTTAAAATATTGGGGTCCCAGAAGAAGATAATAGAGAAAATTTAGAAGAAATAATGTTTTGAACAGTGATAACTCAAACTTTTCCAGAATTGGGAAAAATATTTATTCTATATCAAATGTACACTTTCAACACTAAGTAGGATAAATAAAAAAATAGATTATAGCCTGAAAATTATGGAACTCTTGGTTAGCTCTTGGAAACTCTTCCTGTGTGTCCCCTGCCTCTACTTCTTTTCTTCTGTCCTTTATGTTACTGTGCCAATTTATTTTTTTTAAGTTACATTGTCTAACCAGATTGAGCCTCATCATCTCTTTTTAATTTCATTTAATAAAGTTGCCATGGTCCTTTCTGAGTACAATGGTATAAAAGGTGACTGGCATGGTGTCAATTATGGGCATTCAGTTCTCTTATCTTTACCTTCCCTAGTCCCTGAACAGATTCTAGGGAACCAAAGATTCCTACAACTACCAGCTCCGAAGTCTAGGTGGAACCCCACTGTCTCCTTCAACCTCAGAATCCTAGTTCCAGGAAGAAGTCAGTACTGCCCCTCAGGGTTGTGTAAGCACTCCCTCCACTTAATCTTGTGTTCAGAAGAAGTCTCTTTCCTGCCTCTGGTGTCTTTTTTCTGTCATCCTATCCCCAGAAATTATGAGGGAAGGAAGAAGAAAAGAAGGGAGAGAGAGAGAGAGAGAGAGAGAGAGAGAGAGAGAGAGAGAGAGAGAGAGAGAGAGAGAGAGAGACAAAGGCAGAGAGACAGAGAGAGGCAGAGAGGGACAGAGAGATACAGAGAGAGAGAGGTTTGAATAAAATATCAACAGATACAAATAAGGCCCCTTCAGCATGGTTTTTAGATCAGATATTTGTCTTATAGTATATTTTCCAAAATAATCCATCATGGTGAAATTGAAGAATATCAAGAGATAATTTTAGACACACAAAAGAATTTTATCAACATAGTCATGTTAGAAGACAGTGTAACAATTTTTTAAAAATGTATTTTAATTTAGGGTCTACACGGTCTCACTATGTAGATCAGACTGGTAGTGATCCTCTTGTTTTCAGCCTCCCAAGAGCTGGGATTATAGGCACATACCACCAGTCGCTGTCTCAGTGGGCCCCTGGGTTTGATCCTGGCACACTGCACTCTCCCTAAGCAGGTGCTTTAGTCCACTGAGCTTTCTAGCCAGACCTGTAACAATGTCACTTGTCATTTATATACTCTAGAACTGTTTGCAAAAAAATGATTATACAATACTCTTGCAAGAAGAAAGATGAGCTCAAAGTGAACATGTAGAATAAACCCTGCTAAGGTTTATGTTGTTCAAAGAATCTGAATCTATTCAATTCATTTGGATATTTTTCTAATATTTATCATTAAGTAGGTTAAAAAATTATAAAGAACCAGTAAATGAATGGATATACTATCTATGGATTCCAAATTAGTGCGTTTGGGAAGGGGGGAAATATAAAAGTGTATCAATATCAAGAAGGCAGGAAAGAAAGAAAAAGAAGGCAGGAAAGGAGGATTAAAAATAAAGGTATTGGCCGGGGAGATGGCTCAGTGGAATAAGTACTTTCCTGGCAACCACAAGGGCCTGAGTTCAATCCCTGGTTCCACCAAAAAAAAAAAAAAAAAAAAAAAGGTATTATAAACATAAAAGAAAATCAGATCTGAAAAGACTCTCAGATGCATGTAGAAGTATAACAAATACTTGCCAATTCTGTATGCATCCTTCAATTCAGCCTACTGACATCCAAAATTAGATGTCACAGGGTCTTACTTCTACAGGACATGGCATTAAATTTGATCTTAAACATTTTAGAAAATAAAAAAGAGGAACAAGTACCCTAAAATTCATTTTTTGCTGATAGTATAGTCTTGTCAGCAAAATGAACAAGACAGTATCAAGAATTAAATCAATGGTCACTATTACTTAGGTACTTGGATGGGATAGTGTTTAAATAAACTAGCAAACAAAATGTATCACTGAAAACTACTATTTTTGATGGTATCTAAACTTAAAAATATATAGGAATTTGCTTAAGGGAAATATATTAGCTAGGAATGGAGATACACACCTATTAAACCAGCACTTGGGAGGCTGAGGCAGGAGTTCAAGGCTAGCCTGGGCTACAAAGTGAGTTCAAGTCCAGCCTGACCTGCATGAGAAACCATGTCTCAAAAAGAATATAGTAGGCGAGATAGCTCAGTGGACTAAGCACCTGCTTAGGCAAGAGCAGGAACCCAGGTTTGATCCTGGTACCGCATGTTGCACTGGTCCCACCCCTGGGTGCACTGAGCTGGCCACTGAGACCAGGCATGGTGGTGCACGCCTATAGTCCCAATGCTGGGGAGACTGAAAACAGGATCACTATGAGTCTGAGCTCTCCCACTGTCTCCTTCAACCTCAGAATCCTAGTTCCAGGAAGAAATAAGTACTGCCCCTCAGGGTTGTGTAAATACTCCCTCCACTTAATCTTGTGTTCAGCAGAAGTCTGATCCTGTACCCAATACATAAAAAAGAAAATAAAAATAAAAAAGACAGTACACACACACACACATGTGCGCGCGCACACACACACACACACACACACACTTTTTTTTTTTTTTAAAGGAAATATATGTAAGACTTTGTATTTTAACCACTTTTCCTATTGCTGGGAGAAAATACCTAACAGCCACAATTCTAAGAGGTTTATTTTTGCTTATGGTTTCAGAAAGTTCAGTCTAGGGTTCCAAGGAAGAAACAGCATGATTAAGGATCTGGTGTAGGAAATCTGCTTGCTCTTAGGCAGCCAGAAAGCAGTGGGAGAAAAAGGAATAGGGACAACAACAACACCACTTTCCATGTCATGGCCCCAGGTGCCTGCCTCTTCCACAAGACTCCATCGCCTGACAACACATTGAGGTATAAATTTACCAGTGAATTTATTCACTAATGAGCATAGTGTCCCTATGATCCAGTCACCTTCCAAAATCTGCACCTTAACACATGAGATTTTCTGGGGGGGGGTGTTACATTTTAGATCTAAGCCATAACAGAACTCCGTATTGAGAGACCTCTTCAAAACCTTGCTGGGAAAATATAATGACCTGAGCAATTGGAGACATACTGTGTTCATGGGTTAGAAGAGTCCATAATGTCAAATATGAATTTCTCCAATATATATCTGGTGATTAAATGAAATTCTGGTTAAATTTTTATTTTTTTTTAAAATTTTTTTAAATTTTTTTGTATTTTAAGAAAGCATCTGCAGGGTATTCAGGGTCTTACTACTAGATCGGACTCGTAGTGATCTGCCTGTTTACAGCCTCCCAAGAGCTGGGATTACAGGTGCATGCCACCACATCCAGCCTCAATTGCTGCCTCAGAATGCCCCAGGAGTGGCCCCTGCACTTTCCAATAAAAATCTTATCAAGCTGTTCTGGGGTAAAAATTCTGACAAGCTAATGCTAAGATTTATGTATCTGTCAGATTTCCCATCATTGATGCAAAATACCTGACACTTGAAAGTTAAGAAGTTTAATTTGTTTTATGATTTCAGTCCATTGATAGCTGGCTCCTAGGCAGGAATGCCATGGCAGAAGGGTGTGGAAAGCAGAACTGCTGGCAGTGAGGAAGCAGAGCAGAGGAAGGACGCCTAGGGGAAGGGGCGTAGGAGCAGATAGCCCCAGAAGTCACACCTCTGATGCACTCAGAAGTGCACTTTATTTTCTTGGGCATCTCTCAAACCAATAAAACTGAGTCAAGATTAACCATTACAAGCAGAGGGTCCTACAACTCTTATTCACATTTGACAATTTGTAGAATTGAAAAGTTTACTCATTACATTGCTAGTTTATTTTTTGTTTTTAATTTTATTCATGTTTAAATTTTTTATTCTTCAAAAGGACAAGGGGTCAGCCAGATAGCTCAGCGGATTAAAGTACCTGCCTAGGCAGACACAGTAGGTGGGGTTCAATCACATGCCGTGCTGGCCCCGCCCCTGTGGCGCACTGGGGTAGCAACTGAAGCTAGGCGTGGTGGCGCGCACCTGTAATCCCAGCTCTTGGGAGGCTGAAAACAGGAGAATCACTGCAAGTCTGATCTGTGTAGTGAGACCCTGTGGGCCCTGTACTAGATTCAAAGAAATGGACAACTTTTTTTTTTTATTCTATGAAAAATAAAATTTCATGGGACCGGGGAGATGGCTCAGTAGAGTAAGTGCTTCCCTGCGAAGCATAAGGGTCTGAGTTCAATCCCTGGTTCCAGCAAAAAAAAAAAAAAAAAAAAAAAAAAAAAAAAAAAAAAAAAAAAAAAGAAATTGCATAAGAGAATAACAGTAGTTATTACATTGTTTACCATATTTTCAAATTTTTCAGAGTACAAAATGTAAATCAGAAATATTTGCACAAAAAGAAACACAATAATCTAAACCTCCTTGTAAGGAACTAAGATAAACTTATAGAATAAATGAAACCAGTTATAATATATATTGAAGTAGTTTTAAACCAATAGAGTTTGTAGGTTAGGGAAACTTGAATTTCTCTGTATTTCCTATTTATCTTTCTACTATTTTGGTTTTTATTTGTATTTCTTATATAAGAAAAACCATGTCATATTGAAGTTTGTGTGTCTGACTTATTTCACTTATCATTATGCTCTCAAGTTGCAGCCATTTCCCTGTAAGTGCCTCAAGTGTATCTTTCTTTACAGAAGACAAATTTATTACTAATAGATATTTATTGTTAAGGAAAACAGCTAGATGAAACAGATGGATATGACAATGTAGGTGGAAGGTGTGCAGGACTTTCAGCCTCCTGCAGGGGGCCACCCTCCCAGCACCTTCACCTGTTTATCAACAGAGCTCCTCAAGCCTTGTCTTTTAGGGATTTTTATGGAGACTTCATTACATGGGAGTGATTAATTATTAATTCAATCTCTGGATCACAGGAGATGGTACTGAAAGCTCCAAACTCTTCCTGTCATTGCTTCATCTCTCTTGGGATCAAAAACCATTCAGGAAGCACCAAGAGTCACCTCATTTGAATAGAAAATTCTCTCATCACTCATGTAATTCCAAAGGATTTAGGGACTCTGTCAGAAATGGAAGCCAAAGATAAAACATTATAGCAAGGATGCTCTTAAACATCCATATCACTTATGAAATGATAAGAGTTTTAGGGATTGTTAGGAACTGAGAAATATACGGGTATATGTAAAATTTCACACATGTACTTTACACTATACACAAAATTAACATGATTTTGAGCTTGAATATAAAAGCTAAAACTATAAAATATCTCAATGAAACATAGGATCATACCATACAATTTTATGCCATCAATAAAATAGAATGAAAACATTTAAACAGAAAGTACTAATTTAAAAGGACAATAATAATACAGACTTTTGTTGCAGTACTAGTTTTTGAACTCATGGCCTTTGCACTAAGCACATCCTTAGCCCTTTTTTATTTTCTGTGATAGGGTCTTGATGAATGTGTAATCTGTGGTCAGTTTGTAATATGGACTTCTTAAACATTCCTGTTCATCAAAAAATACTGTTAAGAGAATACATAGGAGGAACCATACTCATGGAGAAAATGTTGGCAAATACATATTTGAAAAATGACTTGTATTCAGAATACACAAAGCAATTGTTTTAACCCAATCAAAGTAAACAAACATTACTCTCCCTAATAAAAAAGGGTCAAAGAAATCAAATTAATATTTGCAGCAGTTAGAGTTGAGTGTTTAAGTTGATTGGCTTTGGGACTTACTAGGGGGACTGATGGAACATATTTCCAAAAGTGTCTGAGTGGGTCACGGAGACGTTACCTTGAGTTCCATGTGGTCCCTTGTTCCTTCTTCTCTGGTATGGTTCCTTTGGTGTGCTTCCTGGCTGACATGAACTAAGCATCTTTGCTTTACCATACTCTTTGCCTGATGCTTTTGCCTTGAAGCTACTTGACCATGGATTGAATTCCTTGAAATCATGAGACAAATTAAACCTCTCCTTTAAATTGTGGGTGCTGGATATTATGTCAAACAATAGGAAAGCTCATTAATGAATGGAGGGGCCATTGTTGTGACTGTACCTGACTAAGTAGTTCAGAAGCTTTTGGAACTGATTTTGGGGAGGAATTTAGAAAGGCTTGGAGCTGTACCCTAGAGAAGCCCTAGAAAGCTTTCAATGGAACCTGCTGAGTAATGCTGGTCAGAGCTCAAAAGACCAGAAAGCTAATAGGAATGGAGACAGCAAAGGTCAGGCTGAGGAGTTTTCAGTGGGCAGCAAGGATTCCATTAGCATGTGTATTATGCTCTGGCAAGAAATTTGCCTAATTTTGGCCCATGTCCTGATCTGTTGGAGGAAATGTAAAGTAGACCAGAAGTCAGACTGTGGCATGGGTACTACAGGCTGCTTTTAGCAAGATTTATAATGAGAATTGGGTAAAAAACAGAGCATAAGACTTGAACAATTTAAATTTTGTCCTAGTAGGAGTTAGGGATAAAGTTAAGGCCAAGGAAGTTTAGTTGCAGAAGAGGCTAATTCCATTAAAAACAAATTAAGTATTTTGTACAGGGTATTTTGTACATTTATATAGAAGTGGCCAATAAATACATGAGAAAATGGTTAATTTTATTATTCACCTGAAGATCTCATCAAGGGCTGGGGAGATGGCTCAGCAGAATAAGCACTTGCCTGGCAAGCACCAACGGCCTGAGTTCAATCCCCAGTTCTAAAAAAAAAAAAAAAAAAAAAATTCTCTCTTGAATGAAGATCTCATCAATGGAAGCTGGACAAATAAATTGTTATTTATACATAAAATAGAAAGCTATTTAGTAATAAAAATAAATCTTTTACTGTAATGCATAATATCATGGGTGATCTTCAAAGAACATCTTTTGAATAAACAAAGCAAGTTGCAGGAAAACATAATGCATGCTGAGCATGGAGGTACATGCCTGTAATCCCTGCACTTGGAAGGCTGAGGCAGGAGGATTGCTGTGAGTTCAAGGCCAGTTTGGGCTACAAAGTGATTTGAAGGCCAGCCTGAGCTGCATAGTGAGAACCCGTCTCAAGAAAAAAAATCAAAGACACATAATACATTTATTTGTTTGTTTCTTTTCTTTTTTGTCTTTTTGAGACAGGGTCTCACTATGCAGTTCAGGCTGGCCTTAAGCTCACTTTGTAGTTTAGGCTGGTCTCGAACTCACAACAATCCTCCTGCCTCAGCCTCCCGAGTGCTGGGATTACAGGCCTGCGCCACCACGCCCAGCTGACACATAATACATTTAAATGAAGAGTAAGAGTTTATGGGATTAGTAAGAATGGGAAAAAGGAATGCATCATCACAATTGTGGTTCCCTTTGAAGGGGAAGGAATTGACTTGGAAAAGGCAAGAGATATGTTTTGGAGATGATGGTCATTTTCCATATCCTGATAGGAAAGTGGGTTTATACACATGTAATTGTTAACTGTGATATTTAAACTTGATTTGAAAGAACAACCTAGCAAATTAATACAGCTGTATATATGTCTGTGGATCTTTGACATATAGGCTGCAAACTAAGGAGGGAAGATCCACCCTGGATGTGGGTGGCACAAAAAATTAGGCTTTTGCCTGAATAAAGTGAAAAGAGAAAGGGGAAGGAAGTCTTATTTTTCTTCAGAGGAGCTCAGCTAGTTACCATTGCCTTGGGATGTCTGACTCCAGGTCCTTTATACTTCTGGTGCAGACCCTTCAATCTTCTGGCGCAGACACTTGGACTTTCTGACACAGACTCACCCAGGACTCTGCAGTGAGTTTCTAGGTCTTCAACCCTTGACCAAACCCTCTGGCACAGGTGCCTTCTTCTGTATCTGATCTGGCACATGCCCTTTGGACCCTCCCACTTCCATTCCTGTAAACCCACCTATTAAATCATTTGTGTATATATTTCATATTAATTCTGTTTCTTCAGTGAACCCTAACTAATACAGTAGGCAAATGGGTTTGTAAAGCAGAATGGAAAAGAACATAAAGCCAAGAAATATACCTTATAAACATGAAGACTTGATATACAGTCAGAAATGGCATTTGTAAAAATAGTATCAGTAAAATGTATGGAAAAATTGGTTACATATGTGAAACAGAAAGAAAAATCAGATCTTCCTTTTCTTTTAACTACACTAAAAAATCTGTACAGATTGAACATCCTAGTGTTAAATGCAAGAATTTGAAACTTTTGAGGAAAATACAAGAGGAATATCTTTATGACAGCAGATCAGAAAAATATTTCTCAATAAAGGATAAAAACAAAAAATGAAGGAAAGATAGCTAAATTACATTAAAATTTAAAATTTACATACATTGAAAGACTTCACACTGAGGAATCAAATCACAAAATGGTACTGCAGATATGTAATCCATTAAAATCAAGGAAGATTTGACACTCAGAATAAGTGACATTCCAATAAGCCAGTGTGAAAAAGAAAAACATTCCAAGAGAAAAGAGACCAAAATATATCAATTACAAAACTCAAATGGATAATAAACATACCAAAGATGCATACCCTCTTTGGGAAATACATTAAAACAATAAATAAGACAAAACTTAAAATGTCTAAAAGTGACTTATGATTAACAATGCTGTATTTTGGAAAAATAAAGAAATTGGAGAACAAATGTTTAAAAGTAAAAAATGAACATGGTAGCCGGGAGTGGTGGCGCATGCCTATAATCCCAGCACTCGGGAGGCTGAGGCAGGAGGATTGTTGTGAGTTTGAGACCAACCTGAGCTACAAAGTGAGCTTAAGGCCAGCCTGAACTGCATAGTGAGACCCTGTCTCAAAAAAGACAAAAAAAAAAAAAAAAAAAAAGAACATGGTCTCTGAGATATAGCCCTCTGCAAAACCTATTATCACTTAGTAGGGGCTAATAACACAGCCCCTATAGTATAGTGGTTTAAAAAAAAATAAGTGTTTTCTTTAATGTACACTTAATCTTAGCCAAAAGGCCAAGAAGTGGTGTGTTTTCTTTAATAACAGTTCAGATGTAAATAAACCAAACCAACCGGTGTACTCTATCACACTCTCTATTAGCTTATACTTCTGAGGTTGGAATGCTCATCTAATGTAAAAAGAAAGAGACAGGATGTATAATTTCTGAGTTTTATCCATAAAGGGGCTGGCAATGATAACCATTATGACTAATTTATGATCTGTGATATATTAGAGGCCATATCTAACTCTAAGGAAACTTTTAAAATGTTTTTAGTTTGATGCTTTATATACAACTAAAATCATTGCTTTAAAAGAGAGCAATTATTTTGGGATGAAAAAGCAAGCAGTCTTTACATGATATTGTATTGCTATAAGAACATGCAGATCAGTGATGTGGTATAATTAATTTGGAAGTATATTTTAGTGTTCAGGAGAAAAAGAACATATTTGATAATTAGTTTTGGTACTGATGTTCATCTGAAACAGTCTACATTTTTTTAAAATTTAAATTTATTTATTTGTATTTTAACTTAAAGAGTGAAAAATAGAAGCAAAACAAAGAGAACAAATGACATAAACAGGGTAACATACAACGATGCACATGTTACAGATTTTCACAACATGGATGGCCAATTTTATATATATATATATATATTTAATAAAACAATCCAACATAGATCAGTAGTCCACAAGAGAAGTGGATTATCCACAAAAGTTGTTGACTTGAGCCATTCACAGCTCAGTATATTAATATAACTTTATTTTATATACCTCCATTTTTATACTTTTCTGCTGGACGGTTAAGACCGAGTTAAAGCAAGACCATATAACAAAAAAATGTAACTTTTGTACCAGACAAGGTCAGTCAGGTGCCCTCAGTGTTAACCCTGTACCGCTCTTTGTAGATCCCTTGTCAGTGTCAGCATGTGGATGAGTCATGGCCCTTGCTTGACCAAATTGCTCTCTGTGAAAGCCTGAGAGAAAGTTTTCTCTCCATGTGACTCTCCTTAGGCACACTGTACATCATGGATCGCATTCCTCTGTGGTCCCATAATCTCCTTGATCAGAAAATTTGGGGCACTCAGTCTACAATTTTATATCATAAACATTACAAAAAATATATTGGAAGGACCGGCCAAATAGCTCAGCAGATAAAGCAGATGCAGGGGCTGGGCGTTCGACCCCCAGCCTGCCAGGCCAGCCCCTCCCTGGGCATGTGCTGAGACAGCAATTGAGACTGGGTGTGGTGCGCATGCCTATGATTCCAGCACTTGGGAGGCTGTAAACAGGAGGATCACTATGAGTCTGATTTATGCATGAGACCCTGTAGATCCTGTCCTAAATACCAAATATATGTATAATATAGCTCAGTGGGAGAACATATAATAGCACATGTGAGAATTTTTGGTTCAATCCTCACTACCAAAATAAAAATGAAAAATCTCAAAAGTTCAAAACAAATTCTAGATTAGTATTTTAAATTTAGAATTAATAGATAGCAGAAAATTGCAGAAGAAATGTTATATAAACACTGGGAGAAGGAAATCTTAAAGGGGGAATAATTGATACTTTAAAATATGATAGATATTTAAAATAAATAGTTAAAATATGACTGGGTTAGGGAGACAGCTCAGCAGAATAAGTGCTTGCCTGGCAAGCGCAAGGTCCTGAGTTTAATCCCTGGTACTGCAAAAAAAAAAAAAAAAAAAAAAAAAAAAAATCTCTATCACTGTTTACAAGATAAAAAAAAAATATGGCAAAATCACTAACCAGCAATCACTAATCAACAAAGAGAAAAGACAAAAGAGAGTTTGGAACAATATTTGCAGCACATATAATAAGAAATTTGTTAATGGCCCTTATGTAACAATAATAAAAGTTATTCTGAAAATGTACTTGCATTTTGGGACAAAAGCAGAGCAGGCTTAGCTACTTGCCTCATATTACCAATCAAGAAGAATAGTGATGAAGGGCAGAAAAGGAGTTTTAATCAGCATTGGCCATGCCAGGAGGGCAGATAAAGAAAGTGACTCAAGATCGGTCTTCTAGGGGCTGAGACCTCAGGATTTTAGAGAAAAAGAGAATAAAAGGCAAGGGCTGAAAGCTTGCATAGTGATGGCTGAGGGGTGATGTCACATAGCTGGCAGCACAGTAGTCCCTGGCCAGGTGTAATAACTTTTACATTGTGTCAATTTGAGACGCATAACTAAGGGACTCAGCAGGGAACCAGGCTCCTTACTTTGTAAATATCCTCATCCTTTGCAGGAGGGAGGGCATGAAGGTGGCATGAACGCTATGTACACACACCCTAGAGGGTGATACCCTGTTTACAATATAAGGGAGGAAAAAGGCTTGCTCTTCTCCTTTTGCTCCTGTTGCTTTTTCTGTCTTCCACTGCCATGATCCATTGCCCCAGTACTGTGCCGCCTTGAGACAGCTGATTAAGGAATGAAACCTCCACAAACTGTGAGCTAAATAAAACTTTCCTTCTTTAATTTTTAATACCTGGGTGTCAGGTATTTTGTCTTGGAAATGAGCAGAAAGCAACCAAGATAGACTTTGGTACTGAGGGTGAGGTCATTGCTGTGATTACCCTCCTGACCATGTGGGTCAGGTGTTTTTGGAAATGGCTTGAGGGAGGAATTTGGAAAAGTTCAGAGATGTAGCCTGAAAGAGAAGTGCTGGATTGCCTTAGGCTGTTCTGTATGGGAGATTCTGGTCAGAGCTCACAGGACCAGAAGGCTGATAGAAATCCTGCCAGTAAAACACAAGCCTGGGAGGTTTCTGCTGGGGAGAAGTACTGCATTACTGGTGTACCACAGACGATGTGTGTTATGGTTTGGCTAGAAGTTTGTTTGTTTCCTTTTGCTCATGCCCAAAGACTTTGCCTGAGACTGAGATTAAGAGTAGATGACTGATTTATCTGGCACAACAAGTTTCAAGGCAGCTGGGTGTTGAGGTGCTATGGCTATTGCTGGGAGCTGTTATTCACATTTATGTTGAGAATCAAGAGCGAAGAGTCCAGCAAGATAATTTAAAATATTGTGAGTTTGACCAGAAGGGAAGCTCCAGTAAAACTGAACTACAAAGGTAGAACTGAGGAGATTGTGATTGCTGAGAAGAAACAGGAAAATATAAAAGATGGCCTGCAAAACTGCAAAAGTGAAAGACATTGCTTTGAGGAGAAAGCTGCCGAGCACCATATTCCAGAATGGTGGTGGTGGCATAGAGAATTTGTTCCTCAAAATCAGAGTATTCAGTGACCTAGGCACTCGAGGCCCGTAGCCAAGAGAGAAGAAAACCTGACTACTGCTCTGGCTGGCGACAGACCTTGGCATCATCCATGTGGCGTTGGTTTTAAGTGCATGCAGAATGCAAGACTTATGAGGTTAAAAAGGCTTCTATGTAGATTTCAGAAAAGAGCCTGGGAGGCCAGGCAGTGTGCCCCAGAGAGGGCCGTGTGTGAAGCTGTGAGAAGTCTTAAGTGCACTGGAGACCCCAGCAATTTGGAAAAGCCAGGAATGTGGATCATCTGAGAAAAACTGCAAGGAGGGAATAAAGCAGGCCCAACAGAGAATCTGTGGGAACCATGACCACAAGTGCTGTAGGGGTGGAGTTCGGAGCTCACAATGTGCCCCAGATTTCTTCAGACGCTGGATGAGGAACCACATATAGGACATAATGCTTGTCCTGCTGGATTTTGAACTTGCTTTGGTTCCGTTCCTTTGCATTCACTTTTGAATGAAAGTATTTATTGTGTGCCATTTAATGTTAGAAGCGTTTAACTTTTCATTTGTAAAGGGGCTTGCAGGTAAGGGTTTGTCTTACATCTCAAAGACTTGGGACTTGGACTTTTGAGCAATAATGAAACTCTTAAGATTTTAGCAATTCTTGTAGATGAACTAACTAACAGCCTTTTGCATAAAGGGATGTGCATGAGTCTTGGGAGGTGGGGAGAAATGTTATAGTTCTAATGTAATATAATGTTGACAGGCTTAATAGTGGTTCTTAAGGATTGTTAAACCTGTGTTAGAATGTTCAAGTTTCAAAATGTTACAAATAAGCATGTCCTTGTATCTGAAAACTGGTTTAATGCCTCTGGCTGCCAAATTGACAAGGGGCAGATTGTTATGGGTCATACATGTGTCAACTTGAGTCCAGAAGCTTAACTCAGCTGTTCTGCTTCTTGGTGTGAAACGAACATGCCCTTATCATTCTAGGATGTTGGTCAGTGTTAACCAGAAGCAGAAGTTAAAAGTAAGCAAAATGATTCAACAAGGGGCCAGGATCTTTTGTGAGTGAGCATCTTCAGCTCGTGGAAGCAGAGGGCAGGGAGCTAGTGTGAGTGTGGGCAGATAGCAGATGCATAGTATAAGGGAGGAAAAGAGGCAGGCCCCCTCCCTTTTTTGCTCTTGCTTTTTTTTTTTTTTTGCTCTTGCTTTTGCTGCCACCTTGGACTATTGCCCGTGTACTATGCTACCTTGCCTTGGAACCAGCTGGCTATGGATTGAAACCTCCACAAACTGTGAGCTGGATAAACCTTTCCCTCCTTAACTTGGTTGTCAGGTGTTCTGTCTCAGCAATGAGAGGAAAATGACCAAGCCATAAAGGAAAACATACAAAATGAAGGCAGAGCTGCAAAACTTTATCCTGCTTTTAGTTTCCCAGTGGGTACACATAGGTCCACCCCTAAAGTCTCTGTTACAAAAGCAATTGAGTGCTTACTTTCTATGAATTCCTATAATATCCAGTGTATTTCTTTCTCTCTTTATTGTATCCTCTGCATTCCAGCACAACACCAGTACAACAAATGTGTAATGCATATTTGATACATGGAATCATAAATAAAATATAGTGTCCCATTCCCGGAGAGGGCAGCAATGACTTGATTTTGCTGATGCTCTCCAGTGTGCTTTTTGAAATTACTGAAAAGCTATCAGGTATTAAATGACAATCTCCAAAGGAGAAAAAATTGCTAATTTTGATTCCTCTTTAACAAGAAAATTTCCCCTTCACCCTTGTATCTATGGCTGGAATTATATTGCATTTGCCTATGCCTAAAATAATTATTGTCAAGCAAAATGAGTCATTTTCTGAGTTATCTTCATTTCCTATCATCTAAACAAAGCAGGATTCTAGAATTTAACAGTTCAGTCTTATTCCTCTTTCTCATGGTAATGGTCTCATCTAACCAGCTGACTTTATCTTTTAATAACTGAGTTTATAGCTTTTACTTCCAGAATTTTTATTTTTCCAGAACTATTTTATTTTATTTATTTTATTTTATTGTCTAAACAATAATGAGTACAAATTTTTGTTCTCAGTGAACTAAGAGAAAGTAGCTGTATATCTATCCTAACTCTTTTGTGTACACATATGTATATTTTTTCCTTCTGTTTTTTTTTTTTTTTTTTCCTCTCACAACAAAACTGTCTTTTACTTACACTTTCGTGAAGTTAGTAATGCATGACACTAGGTTGACTGGCAGCTGGTAGCTGACCTTAACTGGACAGGATGTGCATCTCAGGAGTGAGGTAGCTGGTTTGCTTTAGTCGCGAGGCCAAGCCCCACCTACATTTATGTGATCAATTTCCTAGCTTCGTGGCTCCCAACATATCCCCAGACACAATTTTTCTACCCAACGTGGGACTCATATCATCTCAGTATCTTTATGTAACCATCACAAGCCTCTGAACAAGCTCCTAATAGTCCCGTCAAAATCTATGCCCCTTGTGGTCTTCATGATAAATGAACACCGTATTTTTTTTATCTCTTATGTAATAATTGTTAGCTTTTTAAACTTCTCTTTTCTTCATTTAGTACAACCAACCCATTAGAGAATCTTGAGAGCTCCTTTTTCAAAATTTATCTCAAACCTGACCACTTCTCATCACTTTTGTAATAATTATACACTTTTGAGTCATTGTCTCATCTGGGGTTATTGTAAGAAGCTTTATAGCTGATTTCCTGGTTCTTACCCCTTTATTATTCATAGCAGAGCAAACACACACTCACACACACACACACACACACACACACACACACACACACACACACACGGCCCTGCAATGAACTCCCATCTCATTTAGTATAACAGTCAGAATTCTTCGTGAGTCCTCATCATTTTTGCTTCCTGCTACCTGTCAACCCCATGTTCCTCCTGGTTTAGCTCACTGTACTGTAGCCACACTATCCGTTATACTGTACTTTGAACATGACAATTATGTTGCTTCAAGTTAGGGCCCTTGCAATTATGAAAACATTCTCTGGAACGCTCACACTCATGCTCTCACTCTTGGTCTTGCTCCCTCTCCCTCTCTGAGTTTTGGTGCTACTGGAGATTGAACTTGAATTCTTCACACACAGCCTCATGGGCAGCCTTGCCCTTTAGATTTTTAAATTTAGAGACAGAATCTTGTGAAACCACTGAGGTGCTGGGGCTGAGCTGGAATTTGTAATCTTCCTGTCTCAGCCTCCTTGAGTGTTATAGGCATGCACCACCACACCAGCTTTTTCCCTGCTCATTTGAATGAAAAGGACCTGCTTTCTCACTTTCTTTATACCTCTAATCAAATGTCACCAGAAAGGGCTTTCTTGAGAGCTCTATATGAACTATTGACAACCCCTATTCTTATCCAGGACCTATTCCCTTTAACTATCTTGTGTGTTCTCCTGAGGGTCCTGTGGAAAGACTTGGTCCTCAGGATGGTGGCTCCTGGTCCTGGGGGAAGTGCTATCAGGGAGGATTGTGTAACCCTGGCCCTTTTCTTTCTTTGGCTTCCTAGCCCTAATCTGAGAGGTTTTGTTCTGTCACACACTTCTGCCATCCTGACACGGACCCAAGAGCAATAGGACCAACGCATCATGATCTTTTCTCTTTATATAAGTGATTATCTCAGGTATTGTTATAGCCACTGAAAGTTGTCTAACACAGACACTAAATCCAAAATTTTCATATTGAGCCAGCAGTCTGGAAGGCATTTCCAAAAGGGAGACTCAGAAAAATTGATGTTCCAGGTCGAGTCTGAAGGCTGTGTGTTAGTGGAGGCTGTTTTCTTTTGTCTTCAACTAACGGGAGGAGGCCTGGCCGTATTACATACGACAGTCTGTTTTAAATATTAAAATTTAAATATTAGCTCACTCAAAAGCATCCTCAGAGAAACACTAAGGATAATGTCTGACCAACTTTCTGAGTACCATGACCCAGCCAAGCTGCCATAACGTTTTCCATCACCACTGGGTATGGTGGCACAATATGCCTGCAATTCTAGCACTCCAGTGGCTCAGATAGGAGGATGGCCACGAGTTCAAAGTCATGCTGGGCGACATAGTGAGACCCTGTCTCAAACAAACAAACAAGCAAAAGACAAAACAGAAAAAACAAAGCAATTAACCATTGACGAGAATCATTAATAAAATATCTGATATATTTAACTATTTGGAAAATAATACTGATAAAACATGTGGAAAAGTGACAGCTTGGTTGATAAGAAGCAAAAAAAATTCTAAACAAGTCCTTCAGTGGAAAAAAAACATAAAGATGTAAAAAGAAATGATATACATTTATAATATATGATTTGACTCTTAAAACAAAATTTTGTGATGATGGAAGTAATAACTTGATTGAGCCTGAAGTTGTTACATTATGAGAGAATTACTCACCTGCCAAAACAAAAGTATATGTAATGACTAAAAAAAGTCATATGTACAGAAGCTTAAAATATTTAAAAAACAACTCATATGGGGCTAAACATCAAAAGAAACGAAGGACTTACCGATGATTGTCCTTGGGTCATGGGACTAGGGATGGAATGGCAGACATCCATTGTTGCTAAGCTATTTAGTAAAATTTTATTTTTTAACCTTTCGCAAGTACTACTATAAGAAAAAGAAAATCAATGAAAAGTAAAAAGCAGACTTCACAGGGTTATCTAGCAATGCTTCTTTCACTGATTTTCATAAATGAATGTATATTTCTTTTTTTTTTTTAATGTATTTTGTACATGGCCTACAGGGTCTCACTCGTGCCCAGTCTCAATCGCTGTCTCAGCAGGTCTCACGGGCGAGGCCGGCAAGCCTTGAAGTGTCAGGGATCGAAGCCGGTCTCTGCGCTTAGCCTAAGCCAGTGCTTTAGTCTGCTGAGCTATCTGGCCGGCTCCTAATGAATGTATATTTCTAAGACCTGAAAGAAATCAGCTTCAGGACAAAAAATGAGTTGCCTAATAAATTTTACATTAAGACCAAAAGAAACCTCAGCATTCCAGACTCTCTTTTTTTCCCTCTCTTTTTGATTGAATTTCACATAAATCTTTGTATATAGGTGTTCTTAGAATGTCTATTATAAAGGAAATGATTTTATTTTCTTAACAGAAAATTAAGAGGTACTAGTTAGGAAGTAGGAATGGGGGAGTAAAATGCAGAGTTATTACTAGACACAAATGGTCCTCTGAAAGTTCTTCAATGTAAGGATCTGTATAAATTATCCTAAAAGCTTTCATATGAAACTATATGCTGAATTTTTGTTTAAGGAATAGTGTCAACGTATACAGTCTTATGCATAGAATAAAACTATACTAATTCCAATATTTTACCTTATTTAATGTACTACCTTGTCCTCTCAGGAAAGCAGAGATGTTACTTTGACCACTTCATGGATGTATTTACTTCTTGTATCTGAATGACTACTCTTTTCAGTGCATCTGCTGGAATGACTTGCGATGGAACTGTATGCTTGTGGAATCCAGAGACCATAATTATTTTTCTTATTCTTCTTAGCACTCCTACCTTACACATTTATATAAATTATTACAACTTCTCTCCCTTTAGGTTTTCTAGTTTACCTAAGGACACCACAAAATTATTGTAAGAGTACAAGAGTCCTTGTCTAACAGAATGTTAGCAGTTGTGTGCAGAACTATACTTGTGAGATACTACAGCTGCTCCTTGACATATGAAGTA
>PVKA01005038.1:46922-67773 GCA_004027165.1 Ctenomys sociabilis
TTGTTTTGCTTTGTTGTTTGAGATAGGTATCCCTATGTAGCTCAGTCTGGCTTTGAACTCACTGTGTGTCCTAAACTGGCCTTTGAGGCAGTCCTAATGCCTCGGCCTCCCCATCGCTGGGATTCCCAGCATTTTCCACCACAACCAGCTCCAGCACCCTGGTAGAGGATTGTACTGCATTGTCACTAGCCCAGGAAAAGATTAAAATTCAAAATTGAAAGTAAGGTTTCTACTGACTACATATTACTCTTGTACCATTGTAACTTTTAAAAATTGTAAATTGGAGATACACATAATTACAAATAAAACAAATATAAGTCTGTTAATTGCAAGACATTTCTTCTAAATATTTATGAATATTATTCATCTTGGTAGAAAAAAAGTTTGCTTTTTCAAGCACAGGCACAAAAATGAAAGCTGGATATGAAAGTTCACATTATAGGTGTCAGATCTGTTAACTGAAAATAGAAAAAATAGTATTTCTGATAACTTTACATAAAACATAAATATATTAAAAACAAGAATAAGTCTGCAGAATTGTGATAGTTCATACTTTAACTGGCTAAAATAAAATTATGGCAGCAATAAAAAATCAACAAAAACAAGACCTGGTACATATTCTCCCAGGTCAGATCAATACACCTTATTCTAGGAAAGTGGGTTAGCATTTTGTTTTTCATTCTTATATTTGGAGAAAAAAAGTCACAAAATTATTAAAATTCTGGGTGAAAGACTAAAATATAAAACAACTTTATCTTATTACCTATTTTGCACACACGTATAGTTTTATTGCTATTAAAAGTAATTATTTGATCTTCATGAAAAACTTTGAGTAAATCTTGTACGTAAAGAGTTTTCCAGTGCTGGTGACTACAGCATGGTTTACTTCCTCCCACCCTGGAAGTTCTTGCAATTTTCTCCATCATGATTTCCAGATAGATAATGTGTAGTCGTAAGAAAATAGTAGTGATAAAATTAAATCTCTTACTGACTTTGCAAAAATTATTTCTTGCACATTGATGGGTAAAAATAATATTCTGAAAAACAATTTTAAAAGAGAATAGGAATAAAACATTTTAATATCATTATAATTTAGCATGTATGATATTTTGCATTAGTACTGATTTTGAAAACCAAAGCAGTTTTACAAATTTTTCCCTGTTGTATATTAAACATGAGCAATAAGGGGAGGGTAATAGAAGTCTAATAATGATTTCAATAATCTTTTTGCCTAACAAAATAATAGCGAGTAGTACATTCTTGCTGGCTCAAGAGAATTTTCTTGTTCCTTGTGTTTAAGTATAATGATTTTGATATGAATTATAATACATAAGGAACCAACTTATATTTAAACATTTTTAATTGAATGAAATCAAATACATGAATATACTTTATAGTTTATTATAACAGGAGAAAACTGAAACTTCATAGTGTAATATATTTAATTTCAATAATAATATTCAACAAAAATAAAAACCTATAAATTGGAAGGGTACATAATTATCTTTCTTGCATTTTTCATATTAAAATTTTAATTTAAAATATGACTGTTTTAGTGTATCCAATGTGTTCCTAACTAGATATTTGCTCAGTTTGTGTTAATCTAGGTACTTCATATATTGTATTTCTTCTTCTCTCTTTAAAAAGATCTTTCCTTTTTTACTGAAGTAAATTTAGAAAATAACCTCATCTGGGCATAAAAATACCATGCTTCTATTATTCATTATATTATATTTATTTTCTTAATAAAAATAGGAAACACCTTGGACAATAACCAAAATTAGAATTTATTTGGTATTTGTGGGTACCACACACGGTTACTAAGCTGTAGGCAAGAGATAAAGGCTTCATGAAGAAGGCTTATTAGGATTTATTTTGAGTAAATAAAAACACCCAAGTGAATATTTGATAAATTAAGCATTTTACAAAAAGCATTGGCATGGTACCCCACTTAATAAATAATATGAAAAAACAATTAAACATCAGTATTTAATTGTATTAAACATCAGTAAATTTTAAAGATTTTTATAGTATTGTCCCATGGTTATCACATATAACTTTTACATATTCACTTAACATTTTACAATATAATTTCAGATGCTGTTATATTGTTTTATAAAGTCATGTTTTATCATTGTATTTCCTTAAAATGGTGATGCAGTAGTTAATATGGTCTTCGGTTTTGTAGGCAGCTAACACCTGGCTCACTCAGACTAACACTTTCACACCAACAAGTACAACTTGGTGAGACAGATTGTCTGATGCTCAGATCTTGTGCTGTAGTTACAGTGTTAAGAAGTCCTTGTTACTATGAATGTGCATTATGAGTATATTGTACACAGTCCTGGTATGCAAATGTGTAGCATTCAGAGAAGTGAAATAATTCTGTGTTAGTATTATCTTTGTAAATTACATCTTAAGAGTTTTTGAGGACTTTATGATGGCAGTTTTCTATAGTCACAGTCATACAGTATGTGCAGCACAAAGTGTTTTCTTTCACTATTAACAATAACTGAGCCAATGAAAATGCTTTTTAAATGTACACCCGGCAAGCAGTTCCTTTTTACTATCCACAAACTATCTTTTATCATCTTTTAAGAGAGCATACGAAACAGCTTTGTAAACATCTGTTTTTCATTGTTAATTGTTATGGAAACTGGGGATTTAAATGCTTCTTTGGAATTCTCCTAATCCTATCAAGAAGAGTAATTTGTGTCTGTTTATCTTTTCTCCTTTAGGTTGTTCTTTTACATTAAAAATACATGGACTGTACTTCATTTTAAAAATTACTTTAGGATGATAATATTTTTACGTATATGTCAGAATATTACCTTGTATTAATTAGTTGAAACTATTAGTAACTAAGCTATGTTTTACATAAAAGATGTAGAACAAGCAGTCTTTAATATGTCTTTTTGAATAATTTTCAAAGTTATCTAGGACATATTCCATATTGAAATGGGAAATACAGAAAATATAAGGAAAAGGCATCTGGAAGTCAGGGACAGATTAATTTAGAGCTGCAAATCTTTTTCCATAATTGTTCTGTGGGAAATGTGTTTTATTTTCATAGACATTTTCTATTGCAATAATTGAGCCATTAATGTCAACAGAATATTTAAGTGATATACTAAGAAGGCTTTGCAATAATACAGTGTGACATCCTGCTAAATGAGAAGGATCTGTTGCAATAATTACTTTAAAAATATTAAAATTCTGGTCTACTTGTTCTGAATTTTAATGTAAAAGCAAATGCACCTATCTCTTGAGAACAGGAAGAGCATCCATAATTTAATAATGAAGTAACAAGTAATAACCAATAATTTTTGTTATCTATAGATAGACTTACGTAACAAGAGTAAGGAATATTAAGATAGCACAATTGATTGTTAACAAAAACTTTTTTTCAGGATGTACTCATTTAAAAGACAGTTTATAATCTTTATGAAATGCTATCTTATCATGCAATTAGAATGCATTGTCATTTTTATTTTTAAAAGACTTCAACTTTATTAGTTTCTAAACTGATAGAAATTGAAATCTCAGTATTCACTATTTATATATGCTTTTTAAACTTGGAGTGGTGTAGAATTAGGCCTTATCACTGCATACAAAATTAAGTGAAATAACATATTGTTGCAGTTTCTATGACAACCATATCATGATGCTGATGTTCTTAAAAATTTATGAACTATAATCTGTAATATGCTAATTTTAGTGAACATAGTTCACACTTATTTGCTTAATATTAATTTCAATAGTAAACTTCATCAACTTTGGAAGTAGGTGGATAACAACATGTACACAATTAAAGGAGGCTTTTTATATTAAGCCTTTGATTTTAAATATTTTCTGCTGAAGATAGAGAACTTTGTGTGAATAAATACTTCATTTATTATTTTCTTAGACATGAATGAATTTGAGGATGATCATTGTTGCTGATTCTCAATATTGTCTTCCTTTCTTCCACCCATTAGAAAGATCATGTATTCAAATCGAATGTAAAGGGTGCTGATAAAAGTTTAAAATTCGATAACATTTAATAAATTATTTGAATAACAGCAAACATCTGGATACTGGGGAACATTTTACTTTTTGGCTTTCATTTGTTTGTTTGATTTTAGGAAGTAAATGCTTCCATCTACATAAACAATTATGATACATGTTCAAGATATAAAACTTAGCAAGTTATAGGATAATTTTGCATAAAAATTATATTAAACATTTTGATTTAGAATCAGCTTTGGGTTTCTTTTAGATATGATTTAAAAATAAAATATGCTTTGGAATTGATTTGTAATTGTAGTCTTCTTAAATAAAGTTTTTTGAGATATATCATTTGATAAGTCAGAAAAACTACTTTTGGAAATGCATAAATTTGTTGGTTAATGCAAATAGTTGGAGCAATTTAAATCATGTATGCCAGATGAAATAAAGTAATATTGTGTAAAGTTATCAAATACTGAACATAGTGCTTCTGCTGACATAGTTAATAAAATTTAATTTTCAGTATATATGCAATAAATTTTAATTGATATTTATTTAATCATAAAAGGTACAACATATAAATTATGAGCAATGTACTTTTAATATTTGCTTATACATATAAGTGGTTATGATCATCTATAACACATTGTGGCATTTTATAATACACATAGAACAAAAATCTGGCTTTTATAAATTTAAAAATACAAATTGTGATTTGAGAAGATTTTTAAGTAACAAATTTGAAAATTAGAGGATTTAATCAAATTCATTTTTAAAGCACAATGCTAACACACATAAGAATATATAAACATAGAATTATTGAAATATCAAACTCCTAAGCACTAATAATATTGGTAAATTATTGCATTATTTCTTGATATTTATTAGTGAGCAGCTTTACAATATTCTTTTGTGTGTATGCTTTTTTTGACTGATCTTTTACCAGATATTGCAGTATATCTAGTACTGATTTATCAAATGTTTCCAGTGTGGCTAAAATGTGTAATGGATGCAGTGGTAGTCATTTTAGTGAGTGGCAAACCCCATGTTTGGAAGAGGTAGTGTTTCTTTAGACAGAGAGAAACACATACAAAGAAATATGAATATTTCAGTAATATCAGAAGAATGTTATCATGACAGGGTACTTCGAATTTTAGTGAATAAAATTTACTTCTTAGTTGTGTTGTCCTATAACCTTTCCTCATAATTTTCCTTTTGATTCTTTTTATATTCCTATTTTTCTTTGTAATTATCTAGATTACTTTTAATTAGGAAATTCCCCCTGCCACAGTTCTATTTAACAGTGTAAGAAAAACATTTTGATGACCAATAAAATTTTCTGTTTTGATCTGGACAATTCAGTGGAATTAGTTTTGGCAGTCATAAACAGTAAAAAAAAAATGCCTTAGTAAATTTGTTTTTTCAGATAGCATTTCAAAAATGTTACATATGATATTTTTGAAAAATACTGCTGATAAGTATATTTCTTTTTTTTTTTTTTCTTACATTGGTAGAGTTTTACAATGTGTTCCTACCACACTATAGTGATTTTATTTCTTGCTAGTTTGTCATTAATAGTCTATTTAAATTAAAGTGGAGCATATAGGCTAAATAATGACTTCTGTGTTGTTAGGATTTTTCTTGAAAAATTATGGAATTGGTCTGATTGCACATGTGATACAGTTTTATAGTTACTGTATTTCTTTTTAAATAATGTTTTTACCTGGCTTAGTTTCTGCCAGTTACATTAGGCTTCAATGTATATTTCTTCCATTTAAGGAAGAATGAACTGCCAGGATTATGTATGGCAAAGGCGAAGGCTCTTTTGAGTTAAGGCTCCAGGGACTTTGTACAAGTCTAATGTTCTTCCATGAGGTTGGCTCACCCCACTGTGACTAAGAAATGAGATGATTTGAGGGCTATTACATACTTTAGGCTTTCATAGTGGATTAGAATAGCTTTACTTAGCACAGGTGTTTCTATAATTGGGATTCCCTGGGAAAATTCAAAACTGTATTCAATAACACTCAGCTTTCCACATGAGTGGAAAGTTGGAAGAGTGGTCCAATGATAATTTGCTAGGCTGTGACACAAAACTCGGAAATGGGGTCTGGATTAGGGGCCTGTTGCTTGTCTTCTCTGAAAACATTCCCTGTTGTCCATTAGTATTAGATTGCTGTTGCTCTATTTTTAAAATTCAATTTATTTATTTATTGCTGACTAAAACACTGAGAGGCCTATTCTGGAGTCAGCTGGAACAAATTTATGCTTTCACATAATACAAACTAGTTCCCAAGTATCATTTTTCTTAGATAAATTGAATTTTTCTTCTTTGTAAAACGTATTTAAACAGTATCTCTGTACCCAAACAGCAGGAAAAATGACTCAGGTACCTTCTGGGTACAGCTCACTGAGGGGGACCTCTGGTTTGACTTTATAGATGACAATGTCCTTGAAGGCAATGTCCAGGAACAACAAAGAACGGCCACAGTGTGTCGTTCCAGGATTAAGCCAGGGCATTCTTAAGCCTAGTCTCCTTCCAGTACAAATGAAAAATGCACTACAGGAAAAGCAGCGAAGAACAACAAAAAGCAGTGGGAAAATGAAAATAGGTGGTATAAATAATAACAGTCATTACTGTTTATCTACGCTATTGTTAGATACTCGGAAGGGCTGGTTCCCTGAGAAATGGGTGACTGTAGAGCTAAATGCCCAGTTCTAGCAGTAGAACGTCCGTCTCCTGAAGACAGTTTTCATTTCTGAGACTTGTGCTTTTGACCTTGGGTCTGGCTGCATCCCTGAAGCCCTTTTGTCTGCCTCCTGCCCTGAAGGTGGAGAGCAAATGGGCGATGGGATTGTGTGGTGAGCCAGGGTCACCGCAGAAGGCCAGCGGGTCTCTGGCTAAGACCTGGACGGATGCTACATCTCTTCAAAGCTGCTGTACCCTCTGCCACTGCCCGGGGAAGGAAGCTGGAAATTTCTGATCTGCAGCCTCTGCCGGGGAGCTGCAGACTCTTTGACCCGTGCTTCGAGCTTCGTACTCTGCTGTGAGGACGCGCCTTCGCTCCAGACCCACTGCCGGCTTCAGCTAGTGGGGAGGTCAGCCCTTACTCCTCTCGGCCAGGTCTCGGAGGGCAGGGCCTGCTGGCCGGGCTACCCCACTCCGGAGCGTGCTCCCTCTGGCTCCAGGAGACCGCCCAGGCTGCCTAGCTAGCGGGCGTCACGCTAGGTCTCCAGGGCGCTCGCAGTCTTGCGCTCGACCTCAAGGGGGCGACTTAGGCACGTAAACAAAGCGAGCCAAGTCGGACGGCGGGCACCCAGGCGGCACATCCAAGCATCCCAGTTTCCCCTCCGCTTTCCAGAGGGCTGAACTGACTGTTGGAAGGACCCCAGTTTAGATGAAGAGTTCGGCCAGAGTGTCAGAAGAGTGCGTGCATGTGTGCGTGCATGTGTGTATGTGTGCGTGCATGTGTGCGTGCATTTGTGCATGTGTGTGTGTGTGCGTGCATGTGTGCATGTGTGCGTGCGTGCGTGTGTGTGCACGCGCGCCTGTGTGTCCGTGCGGGCGCTGAGGAGGTAAAAAAGTGGTGATGTGCTGGAAGCGCTCGACCGAACCCGTCTGGGGCCGCGAGCCTCTAGCATCCCCCGAGTGCGTCCTCAGGCCAAGTGACCTCGAGGGCTGGGGCTCTGAGAACCCTGCAGCCCGAGACGTCTCGACCAGAGAGCAACTGACAGAAGGACAGCGGGTCTGGTCGCTGCCGGCAGCAGTAGATTTACTAATCTCGTTTCAATGACACGATCTATGCGTGGAGAGACCTGGAAAACACAGGGCTGTGCTGGTGCCCTCCTCCCGGTGCGCGCCGGCTGCCCCGAGTGGTAGCGGTAGTTGGGGGTGGGGAAGAAAGAAATACAGACATGGAAAGAATAAACACGCGACAATCAGACAGTCTTACCTCCGGGACGAAAGGACACGGTTCCTAGAACTGAGATTTCCATAGCCAGTCTGCATCCCAGCTGTTTCTCCCGTAGGCGCTTTCCTGCCTAACACCGCCTTCTAACTTGGACCTGACTGGAACTATCCCCCCTCCTTTTTTCCTCCTGTGTTTCCCCCCCCCCCCTTTCCAGACATTCCCTAAACTCGACCAAGGGCATATCCAGAAGTCGGTACAGTACAGAGCTTCCATTCAATCGTGGGGGGAAAATCCCGTTTACAGTTTCTCTTAAGGCAGATGGAAGAAGTAGCGGGTAACGGGACTTTGGAGGGGTGCACAGGAATGGCATTGGGTGTTGGCGCTGGCAGGGAAGCGGGATCTGTCTTAGGTCTCCGGGCTTCAGGTAAGGTTCTCAGATTCCAGTTGCCCTCCCGCAGAGCTGCAGTGGCAGGCGAGTGGAGGGCGCTCCTCCCGCGATCCGAGGGGAGTGGAGGAGGTGGGGGGATGGGCCCTGGACAGTCTTCACGGACACACATTGTCTTGATTGGCGTTGGTGCCTGCTCGGTGCTGCTGCCTTTGGGAGCTTTTGAACAAGGTGATGTGCGCCAAGCTTTTCTCTCCTTCTTCCCTCCCCCCTTCTACGATATGTTTAGAAAGAAGTCAGTGCCCTTCTAAAATAAGTTAAAAATCTTTCTCTGACTTTCCGTTTGGGATTAAATAAATGAAACTTTATTTGGCCGGGGAGTTTACCCAGAGACTCAGCGACATATCTGGTCTTTGGCCTTATTCTAATTCCATGGTGGTAATTACTCTTCGTTTCTTTAAGTGCAATAGATTTATTGCCTTAGAGACTATGCACAGTTTGATTGAATTATTCATTTTTTTCTTTGGTGTAGACTGCATCTGGGGACTCTGATGTGACGTGTAGATTTTTTTTTTCAGGAACAAAGGGAATGTGGAAATGAAAGAGAGAGGGAGAGAGAGGCTGGCAGATGTAATGAGCCGCGGTGAAGGTGTACGCAGACTGGCACTCCCACTCCTCCCTTCTGCTCTCACTGCAGCCCTGGGTAACTCGCAGGCTAACACAAACAGCTTTTCTCCCGCAGCCTGCCCTCTGTCACTGTAAGTACATCAGCCTTCTCTTATCAGCATGCAGATTCCAGCCACGCACTCCCCCAGCCTTGGCTTTGCACCTTAGACAGCAGAAGCACATTTGAAAATTAACTTTCCTAAGCTGGGAAAGGCATGTCTATAAAACTTATTTTTCATGTATGTTTATTTTTCTCTGAAAAAAGTTCATGCATTTTTTAAAAATCACTTTTCCCCACCTCCTTTGGGGCGATGCTCCGCTGCTATCACTAAGGCTGTGGTCTTCTCAATAGGATGACTGGGACAGCCAAAGAAAATTTAATAGTATTCTCCATCCACTTAAAGTCGAAGGACAATGCCTTGTCCTTTTACAAAATGATGTGTTAATGCAGAGCACCGTTCACAGTTTGGCTTTTCCTTTTGCCTCTGAAACGTTAAGTTCTGACCACTTTGAGGCAGACTCCCAAGGGCACTGGTATTTGGGTGTTCAGGTTATTTGGTTACTTCAAACTTAAGTGACGTGCATTGCACTGTTAGATTGCTGGTGTGTTTGTTATCCCGTTTAAGGAAACCAATTGTGAAAACTTCCGTCCGTGCTGTAATTAAAGTTTTCAACTTCTCTTTTGGCTTTTACACTCTTTCACTTGTTCTTCGTTTCAGTAAAAGTTCTCTTTTCCAGTGTTTTGGAGTGAATGACATTTGTGTTTGTCCTATTTATACAGTACCTAGTTCTGAAACCCTTCCTGAAAGAAGTTAGCAACCTTATGATGAAGTTGTACAGGTCTGAATTTTGTGCCTGGCTAGTGTAGGAGACTTTCAAAGCGGGGATTCGAGGTTTTAACTGCCGTTATGATTTTTGCGTAGGTGTTTTAAATATTAACTTCTGGATCAGAGAGCAGAATTAATTGCGTTACCCTTCCCAAGTTCAGGGGGACCTCTCTCCAAGAACCTCCAACGCTTTTCCTTTGCAAGTTCGCGCCTCTTCTCTGAAGGTGCGAGGCCAAACTTAGCAAAGCTGAGTAGCCTTTGGTGCTTGCGGTGCGCAGGGACACCTGGACCTTCTCGAAGAGGCTGCTTGGACCCCTGCAAAAGGTAAGTCGGCCCTGTCTCGCCCCTCCTTCCTTCCTTGATGCTCTGGAGTTCAGCACCCCAGGCCCTTTCTCCGCGGGGTTCTCTGATCTCCGGGGGGTTGTGTGGCTTCGTGCTCCAGCTGCGGGATGTCTGGGTGCCCTCTGCCCTTTGGGGACTTCGTCCGTCATGAGGCCGCAGGCCAGTGCGGACCAGGGAGCTACACAGGCGTCAGCGGACTGTTTTCTCGCCCACTTTTGCCACAGCCTGTGCCTGAGGCTTGAGGAAGCCTTCAGCCACGGCTCCCGCCCCCAGAGCCATGCATCACCCCATGCACAGCTTGAAGTGCATCACTGAGGCCCCAAACTTTTGTTTCCTTCTTTTTAGAGATCAGTGTTGTGACCTGCTCCGGGTCCCTGCCATAACAAGTGACTTCGATGTTAGTTTATTAGTTAAAAATGTAAGAGTTCTTGCCGATGCTCCTTTTCAGAAAATCCGTCGTGGATGATACTAGGGTCTTGGAGAGCAGAGACCGTGATCATGTCTCCTTTTTCTTCTTGCTTACGGCCAGCGGCCTGCATCTGGCTGGCAGGGTCAGTCTTGCCTCCCAGAGTCCAGAGGACCCTGTGATGTGAGATATAGAGAGATGTGGTCTTTGGGAAGCCAAACCTGTTTGCAATTGGGAAGACTCAGTCGCGCCCTAGTGTGTCAGTCCCTGCTGTTTCACCATTTTCCTGCTGTTCCCTGAGGAATCAGGCAGAGGAACCTGACCTACCCCCTCTTCTCTCTGTAGGCTTTTAGGAAAGGTCTATCGATTTTAGTGTCTTGGGGCTTTGGAGAGGTTTTTTTTTTTTTTTGGCCTCTGTGGTTGAGTTCCAGGGCTGGTGGCTGGAGTGTGAGGCTCAGGAACCCAAAGTTGGGCCCACTTGAGCCACATTGGTGAACACGCATCTGTGTGCAAACACACACACACACACACACACACACACACACACACACACACAGATACTTAGGTTAGAAATGCAGGTCTGGGCATCTGAGATCAAGAGTTGGCCCTATCATTCTAGGAGCCCAAGTGTGTAAAGGACCTGGCCTGTGAGGTACCAGAGAGTCCTGCTTGCCTTCTGTCGATTGTGGAAACCAATTGACTTTCCAGCTCTGAAAATTGCAGCAGGAGATTCAGACACAAGATTTCTTTTCAGAGACTCATTCGCTTCCAAGGAACAGTCTTCAAGTCAGTTTAACTCAAAGTCCCCAAGCTTCCAGTCCTCAAGCACCATGTTTTCCATTGGGACAGAAACATTTGGTCATTCCTTCTGCCCCACTGATCCTGGGAACTCCTCTTGACCCTTATTTCTCTTTTTCATTCTCTTGTTTAGAGTTCACATTGGAAGCGAACACAGAGTATATGTTAAGAAGCTAGTATGCCATTGCCATCTCAGTGTCTCTCTCTGCTTGCTTACTCTCTCCACAACACAGATGAGACTTTTCCTCTTTTATCCTATCTCACTTAATCTGTATTAGCTCTTCCTTATATTAGCAGTTGTAGCTTGCCTGAATAATTTTGTGGGTTTAAGCCACCACTGCTGACCTATTTCTCCTGGTCTAAATCTTCTTTCAGTCTGTTTTATGAGGTGTCTGAAGGTGGCTATCTTATATCAGCTTCACCAAAACAGAAGCCTTCAGAGATCTCTGCAGGTTCCGCTAGTGGTGTCAGAACTTCTCTAGTAGCTTCTACTTTTGATTCACTTTTGACTCTTTACAGACCTAAGTTTGTCCAGTTTAGTGTATTTCTTTGGGCCTATGTCAAAGCAGACCAACCTTCACCCTTTGCACAGTGCCCTTGGTTAGCTAGTGCTGTTTTCACCTCTTATTTTGCATCTTAATTACTTGACAACAGCATTATTTTTTTCCTTTCCTGGTTCTGTAGCTTTTTTCCTCCCTAGGGAGATAAGTTTCCAGGTCTTTGCTTCTTTAGGCCATTTTAAACCCTTCCAATCTTTAATCTATTCTACACATTAATCAAAGGGAACCTTTAGTTTGTGTAGATTTTTGGAGGTTATTAACATAGTTTTTTATATCTGACTAAGGCAGCTTTGTGTGCTATCCTAAATGACTTGAAACTTCATCTCTTCAACCCCTAAGTTACCCCTTTTCTTTACATATGTAAAGTAATACAATATATTATTCACCTGATTCTATGCAGCACAGACCCACATAATAAATATGGAGCTTTTTTACCTATTAATATAAAGGTATAAATTTTTCATTGTTAATTTATATACCTTATTGTTTATAAAAATGTAATTTATAAACTCCATAATACATATGGCCTCCAGAACACTACCACCTACATAAGTTAGGAGTCTTCCATGTCATTTCCTTTCCTTTTTTTCTCTTTAAATTTTTTCTCTTCCATGCTTTAAAAATAAGTTTCATTTCTCCCATTTGCTGAGATTCTAGTAACTGGTGTTCTCAAGATCTTTGCTGCCTCCATCTCTTTCTTCTTCTTCTTTTTTTTCTCTTGACCACTGCTCTAATTTTCTTCATTTTCTTTATTATTCATCCTTGCTTCCCCCTCTGGGTTTCTCCCACCGACTCACTCTCGGTCCAGCTGTATATCTCAGTTCAGCCCAAGCCTCCTCCTGTCACTTAACTTTCCGAAGCACAGCTACCCTCCCTTCCTTTTCCTCTCCCTCTGACTTCCTCGCTCCTGGTGCGCTCCTTTTCCTCCCCACTTGGCTACCTTTCTACCGTGCCTCTCTCTAGACTCCTCCTCCCACAAGCTTCAGCCTCAGAGCGCTCTCTGCAGCTTGCCTGGCCTCCACCTAATACTCGACACTATTTCCCTCTGACCCTGAATCTCCTTCTTTGTCCCCTTCAAGTTCTCTCCTAGTAGTCACTTTACTCTCTCCCTGGCGCTCTCTCTAATCCAACCTCTGGTCTCGCGGGTCTCTCTGCCCTCCTCTCCGCGGCTCTCTCTTGCCTCTGCCTCCCTCCTTCCCCCCTCCCCTGAGCCCTCCCCTCCCTCCCAGCTTCCCCGCCCGGCTCGCTGCTCCCTCGCCTCGCCTCTTGTCTCATCTTGCCTGAGTTGTCTGGGAGGGGAGCCCTGCCTCCTCTCCCTCGCTCAGATCAATGCCCTGGCCACTCACTTTCTGATGTTGCACGACGGGAAATGCTTTGAATACTTACGACATGGCCGCTCACACTGATTGCCAAGATTGACAGCACTAACCATCGCCTTCACTTGTTTCGGGGGGGAAGCCCCTAGTCACCCCGCTCTGCGCGCACCTCCTGGCACCCCCGCGGTAAACTTCAGCGGCTCCGCGCTGCCCCCGCCCGCCGCGGGACACCCCCGCAGACTTGAGTTAACGGGGTGCGGGCCCGCGGCGCTGGGGGGTTCTGCTCCCGTGCTCCCCGGGCTGTGCTAATTGACCTAGCATCGACTCCCCTCCTTTATTTTATTTTATTTTATTTTTTTTTATTTGTGTGTTTTCCCTTTTCTTTAATGCCATTTACTCCCGCGGCGCAGCGCACAAGGAGCCCTCCCGTGCGGTACCATCCTGGAGTCCGCCCAGGTAACCGGGACGGAGCGAGCGATCTAGAGAGCGAGGGAGGCAGAGCGAAGGCTCGCGGCCCGGGTGCGAGCTACCTGTTGGGGAGTCAGAGGAGGCCGGGGACGGAGCCCCGGGCCGGGCCCCAGCGAGCGCCGGCCCCCAGCGCCGGCCACTCCCGCCCTTCCGGGCAGCTCCGCGACTAGTTTTTCGCGGCTGGGACTGCGGGGCCGGGGGAGGAGAGAGCCGAGAGCGGAGCCCAAGCGGGCGCGGGCTCTGCCCCGGGCTGGGGAGGGGAGCGGGAGGAGCAGCGGGAGGAGGGCGCCCGCGGCCGGCGCGGAGGGGAGCGGAGGGGAGCGCGGCCCGAGCGCGGCCGCCGCCGCCGGCCGCGGGGCCCAGGATGCGTCCCCCGCGCCGAGAGGCCAGCCCGGGTCCGGAGGCGGTGACAGGTCTGCGTGGCGGGCTTCGGGCTTTCTGGCCGCCCGCCCTCAGATCCCCTTGGAGGAAACACATTTTGTAGCTGTAGACAACTCGGCGTAGGACACTGAGGCAGAGGGCAGGGAGAGAGACAACGCAACCTCTGACAACAGAAAGCTGTTACCGCATCCTAAGGGTTCGTCCGCAAATCTGCCTACCCTCTCGGCCCACCTATTCCACCTCTGCCTCCCCGAATAGATATTCTAATCTATGTAACTGGGAAGGATATGAAAAAGAAGTCAGGTGGCTCAGAGCATGAGAGTTTAAGCCTTCGTGAAGTTTGAAGTGTGAGGTAGGTATTTCATGAACTTCGCGCAAGTGTATGCTGGAGGCAGCTCAAGTGCCCGCGTGTGGTGTGCAGCGCTCGCTCGCGCGCTCTCTCTCTCTCTCTCTCCCTCCTTCCATCCCTCCCACCCCCCTCTCCTCCTCTGTCTCGCTCTCTCTGTGTCTCTGTCTCACTGTCTCTGTCTCTGTCTCGCTCTCTCAAGTGCGAGTACACGCTGAGGGTTCGGATGGAACGCCCGGGTGGCAGTGCCCTTTTTGCCCACAAGAGGGCAACATCCCGAGGGCTTTGTGCGCGCCGTGCGTCTCGTTATCGCTGCAAGCTTGCTTGGATTTAGAGAAACTTATACTGAAACTTTCAAGATGTGTGATATCACATCTTATTTCATGGCAGTAACAGGAAAAAGACATAAAAGGTAGAAAAAAGAAAGAAAGCGAAGAAAGAAGAGACAGAAACGAGCCACCCTACTCCGGGAGAGTCCTAGTCACACCGAGACCAGGGGGAGGGCTGTTTTAATTGTGGGTTTGGCCGACTGACGACTGGAGTGCCCTCCTCGGCTGTCTTAGTTGTAGCCGGAGGTCATGTAAATCGACCTTAAAAGAATGCATAAGCCATAAATTAAAATAAACCCTCACCCAGGGGCTGATCCATAAGTAGACAATATCCACCCTGGACAAAACGGGCTTCATTTACGAGTCGATGTAAACCGCATCCCCCCAAAGAATAGAGACTAAATGCAAAGTAAGTTTCCTAGCAAATATTTTGTTTTCTTGAAAAGTGTTGGGTTGATTCGCCGTGGGACTGCGACGCGGCGGCTTTCGGAATGCTTTAGTGTCAGCCAGGCTGGGGTGCGGGAGGTCGGGAGGATCCGCGGAGCTCCTGGGCTTCTTAGTGATACCCCCGCCCCCCCCATTTTGGTTTGGAAACTTTGGTTATTTGTGGGGTTGACGCTGGCAGAGGGCGGGCAGTAGTCGAGGAGTCAGTGGCTTTCGAGGCCGGCGTGAAGTTTTACTCGGAGGAGTTGATAAAGAAAACCCGGGTCGCTAGAAAACTCCCTGCGCCCCCATCTCTGACCCTCAGCCCACCTCTGCCCCGCCGCAACTTTCCGGGGACCGCGCGCAGGTTGCCTCCCGTTCCCCAGCTTACCGCCCCCGCCCCATTACCAGACACTACTTTTTATGATCTTTTCAGGAATAAACAAACCGTACTCCCAAACAATCGAAACCCAGAGCTAATCTGTGCTCCTCTTGGCCCCGGACGCTCGGGCAGTGTCGCAGGGTCCGACGGGGGCGTGGGCGAGGGCCCGGCGGTCCCGCCCGGCGCCGCTTCGGCCTCCCCGGCCGCCCTCGAGGCGCTCGCCGTCCGCGCGTCTCCCGCAGCCCCGCGTCCCTGCAGCGCCGCCCGCGCCCTCCGTCCTTCTCGGCTCCCCGCCCGGGCCCCGCCGCGCGCCGCCCAGCCTGCAGCCGGGCCGAGGTCCGCAGCTCCCGCGGGAGCCGCCTTCTGGTTTCTCCTTAAAGGGCCGGGCGGAGGAAGAGAGGCCCGTGCGGGGGCTGCGGGGCCGAGCTCGCGCGGGGAGGAGCGGCCCCGGGCTGCGGAGCACAGATTAGCTCAGTGCCGGGCAGTGCCCGGGCGCCGCGCGGAGCTCTGAGATAGAACTGGTGTGTGCCGCGCAGATAAAGGGCGGTCGTTGGAGGCCTGTTTTAAGTTTTATTTAAGCTGTTTTACGCTGACCAAGTTCGAAAACGCTTATTTTGTATGAATTGTCAGACAGTGAGCGCCTCTCTTATATGAGGACTAAAAATAAGTCTTCTTCGCCTGCACTGACTGGTGGGGCCGGGCTGTTGGCGACATGGGCTGTCCCGGGCGGCTTCTCCCGCGTGTGACCTCCTCTGAGGGCTGCGCCTGAAGTTTCGGTCTGCAGATGGCCCGAAGCCGTCCCAGCGGCAAGCTGGGCTGGACTCTGGACCTCGCACTGCATTGTCAGTGAGGCTCCCGGGTGACGTCCCTGTCCCAGGCGCTTTTCTCTTGCTCGCACTTCTGGGGCTGGGCTTTTGGCCCGAGCGAGACGGCCCAGCTAGCAAGCCCAGGGGAGTTAGGGGCGAGAGCGTGCCCATTTACCCCTCCCACCAGGGTCTCCTCTCCCCTGCCCTTTATGGTCACATGCCCAGATTTCCCTTAGGGCTGGAGAAAAACAGACACAGCCCCGCCCAGTATATTTCCACGAGGTGGGTTTGGTGAATAAAAAGGTCAAGTGGTCGGGTCCAAGGCTCGCGGGACTGGGGGGGGGTGATGGTGGGGGGGCGGGGCACGCGGGACAGAACAAGGCTGACACCTGGCAAGACCGCCCCGCCTGTGCCCCCCTTCCTGGCCGGCCTGCCTGCTAGTGGCCACATTTCTGTGCTAAGTGCGAGAGGCAGTGGGAAAAGCAACCCTGAACCCGCCAAGAGCCAACGAAGCTGATCCTGCGATGGCATTTTGTTTTGAACAGTTGCTGGGGTTGACGTTTCCTCATAAGGTAAGGTGTCACTGGACAGTCGGCTGCCCAAATGCCACATGTATAATTAGCCTGCGCACTCAGCACCTCATCCCTGAGGCCCGTAGGCACGGGCTTGGCCGACCTGATCCACTCAGCTGCCTTCTGGGCGTTACAGGATTCCCCCGGGGGAGAGCAGAACTGCCCATGGCAAGGCAACCTCGACTGCCTCCCGAGGCCCTGGCCGGAAAATCTTGGGCAGTGTAGCCTTATCTTTGATTTTTCTCTTTTTTTGCTATTTTATCTCCTCTTACTTTTCAGCAGAAGGGGAGCTGCTGGTTAGAGAGGAGCTGCTGCCTGATATCCGTGCTAGAGTGCGGCTTCAGGATGGGCAGGGAGTTGCAGAGAAGATCTGGTAGTGTATTTGAGCTCCACACTCCCCATGGACAGGCTGCTAGTCCTCTATGTTTGTGCTAACCTGCTAGGACCAGCCAGGGATGGCATTGCATATCCTGGTTTGGGCAGGGTATTTCTAGGCTTCTAGTTTGGACCATTCACCTGGCTTTGTGTTTCCTCCAGTCCCAGCTCCAGCGGTCCCTCAGGAAGTCAGTGCCTCAATTGTAGCACCTGGCTCCCCTTCAGGCCTAGCCACTTGGGGCTGCTAGTGATCCTGTGGGGAAGCTCGGGAAGCACTGCTCTCTGTATATCTCACTCTAGCTCAGCCCGGGGTTCTCTGGAGCAATGCCTTGTCTTCTCTGTCTGCCCAGCCTGGAGTTTGAGCTTCCTACATACCTTTTCAAATCCCAGCCTTAGGTCAGCTTTAGCCTATGCTCAATGGCAGGGACCAGATTTCTGCAGCCTTGAACATGACCTTCCCTCTGTCACTCTGTGTAGTCACCATGGAATTCAACACTGAGTGTTAGACTCTTGCATCAGTCTCCCTCCTCCTCTCCTTTCTAGGCCACTCAGCTGTGCCTGATTCTTACTAGAAGATTCTCTTCATTTCAAAACAAACAAACATCCCACATCTTCCACAAGTTTAGGGGGACAAGGTTAGCTTTTTTTTTTTTTTATTGCCAACAAGAGTATTTCTTTCTTAATGAGAAGTAGGGACATGGTTTTAGAAAGTTTAATTTGTTTTTTATTGAACCAATACAATGTTCTCTTACAGCAGGAGAAAAGTTATGGCTGAAATTTTTCACTGTTATCAGGTAATAAATGCATTATCAATGTAGTGTTGAGAGCACTTTTGCTCAGTGCCTGTAGGTGAGCATATGGGCAGAAGCAAAATGACATGGAGGTATTTTTCTCCTATATTTTAAGAAACCCTCATAAATCAAGAGATATAGTAACTCTTATTCTTAAAAAGCAAACAACTAAAAAAAAAAATTTAAAGCTTCAAAAGCAAGTGTACACCAGACTTAATAGACCTAGTGTATGACCACAGACAAGTAAGTGACTAGGATCCAGACAGCAAGTGGAGGACACTGATTCCTTCAGCCACTGACATCCTCTAATGCTTTTCTCATACCATCACCTTGTTCCTTCAGTTACAGTGGTGAGGCTGGAGAGCTTTTTGGCTTATTATCTATACTGTTTATGTTGCTTTTTTTTTTTTTATAAGTGACAAAAAGGAACTTTCTGTTGGTATACTTATATTTTTATAAATACAAGCAATTTTTTTTATTATGGAGCATAATATAAACTCCTGTAATAATATAATAAGTAACCACAGCTCTTAATCTATTTAAAACAATGTAAAAGTATTATTAATAAAGCAGTATCAAGCACCTGCGTCTTAAGCTGGTTCTATAAGGATTCAACAACTGAATTTCTAAAAGAAATGAGATACATGGGAATATTATATTGTGCTGGGCAGTTTTGTCATCAGTAGCAGAAAACCACAGATGCTTTTCTTTGTACAAGAAAAACATTCATAATATCTTAACATTTCTTGCAGAATGTTCTTCTCTAAGGCTTTAAAATACATTACTTTAAGCACATAAACGCTAAGTTGCAGTGGCATTCTTGAGATTTTATGTGTTTTTGATGTCTTTTAGAAATTCTTGAACTATTGCTCATTGCACAAATTGCTACACATACATCTTATATTGAAGAAATTAGTAATATTTTAAATAATTGTTTTTACCAATTCTATTGGACTCATTGTATAATAAACAATAGAATAAATGAGTTTTCTTTTTAATAATACCTACCATACATTACTTTTATATTTTACTTTTAATATTTTGTATTGTTCTAAGTTTTGTCAGTTTGTATACCTTCCCATGCCTGAAAAATTCTCTTAGTGAAAACACACACACACACACACACACACATTTATATATAAATAAATAAATAAAATTTCTTCCACTGTTTATGAACAGCCTTCTATGAAAGTGTAGTACAGCATAACTAAAAATTTTGGTTTCTCTGAGAGCTATTTGTTTAAATATAGCGTAGGGATACATATATATCAATTGATGTTTTTGAAGTCAACTAAAACATTCCATCAAGCTAATGTGTCTGAGAGGACCATATCAGGCACAGACAGGTACTAGAAATGATAAAACACAGATAGCTTGCCGCAAGATGATTTGCAGATGTACTGGATTATCTGCTGTCATGAGGTTACGTGGGTCATGTTACCATTTTTTGGGGAAAATTAATCTCTGTTGTTTGATAATTATCAAGTTATATGGGCCAATAAGATTTAATGATATTTTATTATAGAAACTGGTTAAAATGAACAAGCCAACAATCATTGCCTTCTACGGGAATAAATGGTCTCTCTTTGGGTTTGTATTGTATCTTATTTAAGAAATATGACTCCTACTATTGTTTTTATCAAGGAAAATAAGGTATTACAACATTTTATGTCCTCATTCTGATTCCACATTTTCTACTGACTATACTCCAAAGTCAAGATATTAAAAATTTTTGAAAAGCCAGTGCTTTTTTGCTTTTAGCAGTATATGAAAAGTAATTTTCATTAGATGCAAATACGTTTTGAATGTGTAACATCTTTTTTTCTGCTTGAAGTTCTTCACTTGTGATCTGAAAAATAATTGTTTTTGTGAGACTTATATCAGAAACTCTCATCCCCCTCTCATTATATATTTATTGTTAATTCTAAGGAAGATTTTATTTTCCTTGTTCTGTGGAAGAGGGTAAAATTTTTTCTAGTAATTTTTTTGTTTAGATACTTAGCCAAACTAGAAGTAGTTCAAAATTTGCATTATGGCTTTTGATAGAGATTTTCAGATATTTAAATATCTGATTATCACAGTTTGGCTAAAAATATCAATTGAAGAATGTGGGTGGAGGTTGAAAAATTGATTATCATTTAAATCTGCTCCTGATTCTCTCACCTCCAAAGCAAGGGACTTGGTCTGTTTTCCCTCAAACCTGTGGTAGTCTCACAAAAGGGAGCATGAAGCCCTACAACCTCAGAGAAGCAGTATTGATTCAATTCTTAACTGCAAATCCTTCGTATCATTGCTCAAAATATCTAACTTTACACCAATATTAGCCATTCTTTTTATAGTGACACCATGCTTAGTAAAAAACTTCTAAGCACTGAGGTCAGGTGTTGAGATTGGATTCTAGTTTATTTTTTATGAATCAGATAAAGATTTCTGTGCATGAGACCATATGTGAAGATGAGAGAACAAGAACATTTCCATATCAAAGGCAATATATCTGAGGCTGCATGGTAATTAAAATGCAGTGGTTTGGACTCCGTGCACTACACTTAAGCAGAGCATTGCCGGGCCCTTGTGCATCATGCAGGCGGTTGCCTCGTGCATACTTCTTGAAATCACTTATAATTTTGTACAAACATTTATGCCAGTCCACACTTTTCTGTGGATAATTTGTATTTCATCCAAACCATTCAAAGTAGAAGTTATTTTTTGAACTACCCACTCATTATGGCTTTTGTGCATCAACTATTTTTATTCTAGTTGTTTGTATTTCCTTTTACCAG
>PVKA01005038.1:67873-94067 GCA_004027165.1 Ctenomys sociabilis
TTTTTTTTTTTTTTTTTTTTTTTTTTTTTTTTTTTTTTTTTTTTTTTTTTTTTTTTTTTTTTTTTTTTTTTTTTTTTTTTTTTTTTTTTTTTTGAGGTTAATTGTAGATACTGCAATCTATTATAAACTAATAAAGCACATTAAAATCAACTGTAGTTATTTCTACTTTACAATGATGATATATTTAATAACTATTGCTAACTTACATAGCATATAATAGTGGAAAAATTCTTTTTCAAAATGTTTAAGGAATTCTGAAATATTCCTTTTTACTTTGTAACAGTGTGAAAATATGTAGGGACATTCTCTCACATAGTGAAATGCAATCATCTGAAACTATAGAAATATTTCTGTTTATCTAAGAAGCTATCTCTGCATTTATGAGGAGGTGTTGAAGCTCATTTTAAAGAACTGAGTTAATTAATATCTTAACCTGCAATTACTGAGAGATAGAATAGTAAAATAAAATATCTAGCATACTGTTGTATATATTTTAGAAATTTTTGCGTCTTTGGTAGCCAGCTTGAATTTGTTGCTCTGTAATTTTCTATCTCTGTATTTGCTTTCTGTCTGTGAACATTCTGCTGTGGTGTGTGTGACAAGAAATTCACTGGTGTGTTTTACTTACTAAGGTCCCTGGCTTATGAAGCTTTCTAAAGATTTCTGTGTATTGAAGCCTAATGTGATACAAAATTCTTTAAGAATTTTCTATATTTTAACTATTTTGGTCGACTTAAATATATTGATTAGATGCTTTGCAGTGATGGAGCACATAAGGAGGCATAGTAAATATTAGATAAATGCAATATATGGTGTGCATATTAGGGTGTGTGCAAGAATTCTCTGTTCTCCTACTCCAGGTTTTGTCTTGATCACATTTTTCTCCAAACAACCTCACAGGATAACCCTAAATGATATTTTATTTTTGGTGCTTTCAATAATTCGTTGTTTTGTGGCTAGAGATTTAGCTCAGTGGCATAGCACAGAACCTGCCTGGCAAGCCTGAGGTCCTGAGTTTGATTTCTGGTACCCTCCCAACCCCTCAATTTGTTGTTTTTAGTCACTGTGAAGAGACAGATTGAATTGTCTGTTTAAAATATTCATCCAAATGTAAAAAGGGACTTTAGTGCTGTTTATGTTTTTGATCCCACTGAGCACAATCTCTGCTTATTTGAAAAAGTAGTTCTTTAAAATTAGACAAAATAAATTTTAAAAGTGTTTCACTTTCTAAGACTACATAAGCCCATTATGTGGAAAAAACAAAATGGAATATATATTATATATTTTTTTCTTTTTTACAATGAAGACTGGGGGTCTGTGGGTTTCAAATGGAACCCATGCTCAGGTGTGGCTGCAAGTGCTTGCTTTTATATTTTACAAACGGATCATTAGGTAATGTGATTGAATACTTATTAAGTTCTAGGCACTCTGAAGGGTATCTTTGAAGCCAGGAGCCTTTGCTTTTAAATCATATTCTCTTCTGAAGATTTTCATATGTGCTAGGTGAGGAAGATTAGGCATATTTGTTTTTGTGTTAAGCAGGTCATTGTCAGAATTGGGTAAAAAATGGCCCAAACTACAAAAGAATAGTTTATTGTTCTTTCTTGGAAAGGAATATTAAAGAGTGTGTTGTTATCTCCTCAGCAATAAGGACTAGCAAAGGAATGTTCTTACTGTTTCAGAAATTATCTCCAACTTATCTCCATGAGCAAGGAGATGTCTGTGTATGAGTCGTCAGCCTTCCCTTCCCCAAGATGTTCATACTGTCCTATAATTTCTAAGTCTGTTTCCTTACCTATAAAATGGCAGCAATATTTACCTCATAGAACTCCTGTGAGGATTACATGAATTCAGTATAAAGCACTAAACTCCAGAGTTTGTATAAAATAAGCATTTATTTCACGATCTCTACTACTGTTGAAGTGGCACTAAGAATTATATAAATTTGACTTCCTATTCTAGCTGTACTACATATTTACATATTTGCTACATAATACTTGGTTAGTTATATATAACCTGCCTAGTTTCCTCATCAACAGCATGAGTTTTTACTTTCTTTCCTAGAAGGAATTCATCTGTATTCTAGAAGCCGTGGGATAGAGTCCCAAGAGACTAAATGCAGTTTTGATGTACAGCCTCTAAAATTCTCTAAAATTCGAATTCTAAAGGGTAGAGATTTTTGCAGGGTTATTTCATCTGTCATCCTCCCTAATAGTATTGACTATCCTTTCTCCATTCTAAATTAAGAAGCTCACTGTCCTCTGACCCCACTGTTTTGAATATCTGATAAAAGGGAGATGCTTTTACTATTTTTTTATTTTATCTTGGTATCAGGAATTGAACTCAGGACTCTGCACTTACCAGGAAAGCACTTGTGCCACTGAACGATAACCCCAGCCCTAAGAAGGTGATTTTATACTCTTCTGTGGTTATACATGCGAACGATTAGTGCTAGGAAGCTCTTTCTGTCAAATATATCGGTCTATTTTGTTTTCATTTTAAGAAAAAAGTCAAAGCATTTATATTTTCATTTGAAAAGCTGCATATGTGAAGATGAAAATTAGACTTTCTGTTTTTACTTTTCGCCTTTACTTCTTATTTCCTAAACTAGTTGTATGACATTGGGAAATTAGATGACATCATCAAATCCCAATTTCCTCTTTAAAAATGGTTTTGTAATATAATTTATCACATAGGATTGTTGGAATGATTCAGTCCGAAGATGCTGCATACAAAAGTGCAATTCTGTTTTAGGGCCAAGTGGCAACAGTTACATAATCAGTGCTAGAACTGTGGGAAGGGAAGGGCCCTGACTCTCACATTTATAGACTTCCCCAGTTTCTAGAAGCACTTTCATATTCATACCCTCATTCAATAAAAGGTCCCCAGGGTAGATAAACCTACCATTTGTACTATCTAACTTCCTATGTGATATGAATAAATGTTTCCATTGATTTTTGCTTCAGGATACTATTTACTCCAAACAAAGCTTGTGTGTAATGAGTCACAACTGGCTTTACGGGCCTTTTTGTTTTGTGCTCTCTTCAGTAGAATGTCAGTGCTCATTTACTTTATCTTCATGCTCAGTTCCAGAAACAACCGTTGCTGTACAGCCCCTACACAAATGTAATGGAACAATGTCATGTTGAATCAGGAGCATTAAACATTGGCTTTCTATGACTTTTTAATAAAAATAGAAAATACGTAATACAAATGTTATGTATTGCATGTGGCTGGTTTATACATAACAATTTTTCAAAACACAGGGTTCAAGAAGGAGGATTAATAAAAGGATCATTGATGATGAGATTATTGGGAATCATTTGATTACATTATTTTAAAGATAAATGCACATGGTTTTAAAATAGAGATATGAATATGGGTTAGTCTAGGCTGGGTTCTAATTACTATTGTATATACACTAATAAAATTTTGATTGCATATTATATGCACATATGCTCTGCTATATATAATATATATTCCATGTAGTATAGTAATGTGCTATAGTACTATTATATTCTATGCTCTAAATTACATATATATCTATGTCTGTATCAGGGAATGCTTCTATTAGGGGTTGCCTTTCATCTAAAAGAAAATTAGGGATAGGCTTCAGATAAGACCCTAAAGAACACGGAACATGAAGGAACATTTAGTGATGTTACAGACTATTCTGTAAGACAGTGAAATGTTTTGTACTTGTGTCTTTGCAACTTTCTAGAAAGGCCATGTCTGTCATGAATGCGACCTAGCCACAGTCCAGTGGGTTAGCCTCTGTGCTTCTTTTTCTTGGCTTCATTTTGTGGTCTGGAGGAATATTTTTCAGGTCTAGAGGAATCTTTTAAATTGTTGCTTGCTTTGAAATTGGTCAAGTAGTTATAAAAATTGAAATAAGTATTTTTTATGTGAGCAGATGATTCAGGACTATGAGCTATAATGTTATATCTTGCACTTTAAAAAAATTTGACATGCATGGTCTTAGAGAAAGCTATATGTGTGGGGCCAGGGAGATGGCTCAGTGGAATAAGCACTTCCCTGGCAAGCACAAGGGCCTGAGTTCAATCCCTGGTTCTGCGAAAAAAAAGAAAGTTACATTTGTAAAATCGCAGATCTGTGTATTGTTTCTGAATTTCTGTTACAGGCAGTTAGATGCCTAATATTTGTAATTAAGCTTTTCCAACTGTAAAATGACATATTTCATAAATTTTAAATTGAAGCAGTATAATCCTGAATGTTTTAATCTTCTTGGAAGAGATACAAGTTATTATTATTATTCAGTGATAATGATAGGACAGTAGCAGTAGCAGAAACAGTGGTTAAAAAAAAAAAGTAACAGTGGTAGCAGGAATAACCTTATTCTACCCTTGTTAACTTTCAAGTAAGTATGCTAAAGCCCCTGTCTGTACTTTTGCAGTCTGGACATTCATGTCTTCTAACTTATCAAAAAGCTTTTTCTCTGAGTGTACAGGCTTTCTTTTTTGTATTTGATTTAGCATTTCTTTTGGTTTTCAGTAATTTGTTTCTCCAAATTATACATACTTTGTTGAAGCTTTGCAACTTATGTGACTTTGTGACATAATTACTTCTGAAGGAAGACTCGTGGGCACTGGTCCTGTAAGTTAGGGAAGCAATGGCCTTGGTTTCCAAGGGCTTTAACCTGTTGTTTCCCTAACCACTGTTTGGCTTCTGGACACTTGCGTGTGTTATAGGTAGTGCCAAGAATCTTTACAGTGAAAAGAAAGGTGCTGAAACTGAGTAAAAGAGAAAGAAACATATAAAATTACTGAAAAACAGTTTAAAGATGTACCCGTAGTGACGTTAAACTAGTTACGATGCCTTTAAGAACACTTTCTTTGAAAAGTTACAGTTGTATTCTAAAGAAGTAAAAATTCAAAAACAAGTAACTAAATTGAAATAATAGGTTTACTGAAGAAAGTTTAAGTAACTTGGAATACAACATATTATTTAAATGAATTTCAGGAAAATTTTTTTCTTCTTGAGTTTGAAGAATAATACTTGTTGGGGGAAAATTTGACTTTTTGAATGCATTTGGTACAGGCCTCACTATGCAGCTCAGACGCATAGTGATCCTCCTGTTTTCAGCCTCCTCAGTGCTGGGCTTACAGATGTGCTCTACCATGCCTGGTCTCAGGGCTGGCTCAGCACGCCCAGGGCTGGGGCCCGCATGGCATGTGGGCTGCCCCTGTCCCTGTGCTTGCCTAAGCAGGCGCTTAGCCCACTGAGCTATCTTGCTGGCCCACTTTTCAAAAATTTCTTAGATATGTTCTGTTTTTCCACTGTAAGAATCACAATGCAAATAGACATGTTGATGTTTAAAAATGAATTTTAATCTTGGAATTGCTGAAACTATGTATCTCATTTATTTGTTTTCACACTATTTTTATGCATTTTAAAAATAAGTTGTCAGCTTTTCAGGGGTCAGAGCCTTTAAATTTTATGGATGACTGTAGGGCCAGGACCTCTAACTTGTAGTTTTTGTACAGTGTATGCTAAAATGGGGTCATGTACCGAATACTTACATGTTTTAAATTGTGTGGCGGCTTGTAACACGCTTATTTTCTACAAAGCAAACATGTGCGTATGCCTGAATTCAGTGGGACTGCTACGACACTGGAGTACTCAAATTGTTTTTCAAATGCTTTATATTTGACTTTTAATCAACTATGAACAATTATTTGATTTTTAATTGGTCTTTTTCCAAAGCACTCATAAAATTCATGATGACTTACTTGTGAACTTTCATGTTTATATTCCTTGTTATTTTTCATATAGAAAAGCTCACTAATGTCAAGAACTGTTCATGTGTGTATGCAGAAGTGTATCTTTTCTTAGTGCATGTTGCTTTTCTTTTGTATTGCCATCACTTTCACATCTTTCTTTTGATATACTTTTCTTATAATCTGGGCATAAATTAGTTTCTGTAATATAACAGAACACTTGTATCAATGTCTTTCATATTTTTAAAAATTTTTTTCCTGGCACATTTAAGCTTTATTTTTCATATGTATATACATATAAAAGAAAACTGTCTTCAAATATATACACAAAACCATATTATATATATATATATATATATATATATATATATATATATATATATATATATATATTCAAACACACATACACACACATGTGGGTGTGGGCATTCAGACAGGCCCCAGAGCTCTGGCTGCCATGCTCCTGATTGATCTTTAGGGTCTGAGTTGGTAGCTCAGTGTATAGAAATTTGCTATGATATAATTAGAGACTGTAACCCATGGAGAACAGAGGGTTTCATCATTGTCCCCACCTCCTACCTTTGTCCCATACACCCCCTCTGAAGGGGTGTAGAAGCCATGAGAAAGCAGGGGCCTCAGACTCGTCTTTCATATTTTGTAAGGCCATCATAATACAACTTTACTTTCTTTATTTAAAAACTTATATCTATGATAACTTAAAAATAGATTGTGATTTTATAACATTCAGTAACAGGGACATTAAATTATATAGATATCCTAGGTTGACCCAAATGAGGCTGATATTTAATTATTTATGTTGTAATGCAACTTAAAGTAAATAGTTTGATTAATTAATAAAATGTTTATTTCAGTGTAAGGGACGGTAGCACTGTGACCTACCCTGCTTGGTTGGAGTGAATACAGCAAACACTTCTCAGTACCTGAGATCAAGGGGTAGAATTTAGGATATTCAAAGAGAGAAGAAAATAGAGATCTTGGGTGGTTTAGGAAGTACAGGGAAATGAAAAATATTGTTGGCAAGGACAAGTCTGAAGGATTTCTTCTGACAAGACAATTTTAAGGCTTTTTTTTTTTTTTTTTTTTGTCTTTTTGAGACAGGGTCTCACTATGCAGTTCAGGCTGGCCTTAAGCTCACTTTGTAGCTCAGGCTGGTCTCAAACTCACAACAATCCTCCTGTCTCAGCCTCCCCAGTGCTGGGATTACAGGCATGTGCCACCAGGCCCGGCAATTTTAAGGCTTGTTTTAGAGAGTTAATAGAATCGAAATCTCCAAACATTTTTGGAGATAACATGTACCCTAGTACATGTGTATATATGTTTAAAATTGCAGGCACATACCATTGTGTTAATATATGCTAGACAACATTCATATGTAAGTATTAAAAAGAAAGAGACATAGATGTAAATATTCTAAAACTAAGTATATATAGCTAGTTTTATAATACTTAATCGAAAACTATTATAGTTTTGTGGTCCCCACAAAACTACAATAATATAGGCTTTGTTAGTTTAAGCCTTGCTACAAAGGGATTTAAGGAGTTGGTTCTAAGTTCAGTTTATTTTGCTAAATGCTATTATTGTGGCTATGGCTGAAAAATAAAACTCCAGAAAGAGTAGAAAATAGATTCAAATGGAAGAACTATGTCACTGATTATACTTAGTAAATTATGATATTAATTTTTTCATTCCATACACAAAATGTGCAAAGGGCTTTGTTAAAATTTGGCTAGTAAATTTCTATCTTCCTTGATGGCAACAGTTGTTTTTGCTGAACAGGTTGAAGGTGTAGCATTTTCCTATTTTAATGCATGGACTCAAAACCCATTTAAATTTTTTTTGAGACATCATTAGCTAGGTTAGAATATCCTGTTGCTAATTTAAGAATTGAAAATAGATGAGAATTTTTTTAAGGTGATAAACAAAATTTTGGTAACAAAATCACGAATGTGTTTTCAAAACATTCTTTTGTAGCATGAGTCTATTTTGAAAAGTACTTTTAATTTGATAAAATACCACTTTTACCTTGGGACATATTGTTCAATTGCATATGTATGTAGATAACTAATATATAATATATGTATGTATCTAATTATCTATATGAATATCTGTCCTTCTGTCTTCTATCTTTAATATACATACTTAGCAACACACATAAGCTCTTGTCATCATATAAAAATTTAGCGTATTTGGTATGTTAATTCTTTTGGTACCTATCCTTAATTTTCAAGTAGTATAAAAATTCTCATGGGTACTTCTCACCTCATTTCAAAGTATTGTGAAGATTTTGCTGTGTTTTACAGATTTATTTGCAAATGTAATTCCATTTTACATTATTGCAAATGTAATACCGTTTTTAACATTTTTCTGGAGTTTCTTAGTTATGGATAATGTAGTTAGGGAGGCTCGTTCTACTGTTTGTGTAATCTTAGCCTTTTATCTTCTGTAGTTCAGTTAGGGAAACTACTTCATCACTGATTACACTTTCTTAGTTGTCCATAAAAGGTACTTTTTTTTTTTTTTTTTTCGGAACTGGGGATTGAACTCAGGCCTTTGCTCTTGCCAAGGAAGCGCTTATTCCACTGAGCCATCTTCCAGCCCACAATAAAAGGTACTTTTATTTTATTGTATTTTTTTAAAAGTTTTTGGTGCAGGATCTTGCTGCGCAGTTCAGACTTGCAGTGACCCTCCTGTGTCCGCCTTCCTAGCCCTGGGATTACAGGTGTGTGCCACCATGTGGTACCAGGGATTGAGCTCAGGACTTTGCACCTGCCAGGCAGGAGCTTATGCCACTGAGCTATCTCCCCAGTCCCTAGTTTCATTTATTAAAAAAAAGTAATATACTTCATTTAAAAAGTAGTATTTTGCCTACTAAATATTATAAACTTAGATGTGTTAAAAATATGTAGACTAATTCATCTGAAAACACAAGATATAATATGCTTCTTTTGTAAATCTTCAGCCATGTTTTCTATGCATCTTTCAACCCTGTTGTGTTAATACCTGCTGCACAACCCCAACAGACATTATTCACATTGTATTCTGGGTAAATAATTATCACTGGGAAAGCTTTGCCCCTTTGTGTGTGTTTTTTATTTTATTTTTTATTTTTGGCAGAACTGGGGATTGAACTCAGGCCCTTGTGTTTGCCAAGGAAGCGCTTATTCTACTGAGCCATCTCCCCAGCCCATTCTGGGTAAATAATTATATTACAGTTGTTCTTTAAGCAACTCTGACTTTTAATTAGGAGAATGTATGAAATTTGCCATATTGTTTGCTGTATATTATTTAACTTTTTTAATAACACCAAGAAGGACAAGTGTTTCTCTAGTGGCATATATCATTTTGCCTTTTCTAAAGGAACATCAGGAGAGGTTTTGTGAACTTTTAACGTGAAGCTTGTTAAAAATTGTAAAATACTTGATTGAGTTTTGTATTTTAAACATTGTTGAAAATGATACCTGTTTACTTATTTATTATTATCAGTGCTGGGGATCCAACCTAGGGCCTTACACGTGCTAAACAAGTTCACTACTACTGAGCTGTATCCCCAGCTCTAGCAATTTAAATTTATATCTATGTGCTTAGTTTAAAAGTGCCTTGATGAATGTAAATGCTTCATATTCTCATTATTTAACCTCTGAAAGTATAATAGCATAAGGTACATGGTTGCTGACATGAGGCATAAACCTATACCTCAAATTTGTCTCTGTGCTAATTAAAAAATTGACCTATTTTTGTCATATCTGCTTGGATCATCATTTTTTTTCTATCTAGTAATATGGTTGCTGAAGATCTCCTCCTAGTGTACCAGCATTAGGTTGGTCACAGTCTTGTCAGAAGGCTTAAGTCATTGCTATCCTTGAGCTGTTGCTTCTTTGAGATGATCTTTGAAAATCAGCTGGGCATTTGTTGAGGGTTAATTTAGTTAAAGACTGGAAAACAATTCTACAGTTAATCTTTCTTCTTAATTAAGATACTTCTGGTACAGGATTTGAGGTTTTAATGTTTGATGTGTAAACCCAGAGTATCGCTCCGTATTTAAATTTAGGTAAGGCTAGTTCTTGTTCTTCAAATTAATGGATGAATAAACGAACAAACCTTACTTATTTATACAGTATATTGCCAAGATGGCATATGCATTAGGAGACCACTGAAATGAAAAACTAGGTGGGAAAGAGGGGAAGATATGATGAATAAAAGTATGGTTTCCCGAGAACACTATTTTGGGATAGAATTCCCTGGAAAAGTGTGGTGGGGTTTACAGCTTTGTCACTGTTGGGGTTTAGAAACAGCAGTGTGGCATTTTTACAGGGCTTTGATATGAGGGAGCAAATAAACATAACCTACCTGTTATTCTTTAGGAAAAGCCATTTGAATTATTTTGTCATTGCAAAGGGATCAGAGAGGTTTTCTGGTTAAGTGTATTTATTGTGTTTTAGTAGAGTGGAGGATCGCTACTCTCCTGAATGCCTGGATTCTTTCTGCTTCAGCACTCAGCCTTCCTCTGATTTAGATACAGTCAGAGCAGAAGTTGGGAAAGGTGAGTAAGGCAGCAGTCAGGGATGCTGATAAGCAGACATTGTTCACAGTGTCTCCCCTCCCCCACACTTTCTCCTTACTGTGCCTTTTGGGCAGTAGCAAAAGCTGCATTTGGGAGTTTCAGCTCTGCCAGTAAACTTTCGGTGACTTTGTTTATGTCAGTTCTCTCTAGGAATTAGTTCCTTCACTGGCAGACTGGGAAGCTCGATGTTCTTTAAAGAGGTTTCAGCTCTGTTCATTCCCTTCCAGCATAGTGCTGTGGCCTGTTCCTGACAAAGAACTTCCAGTGAAGCTCCCTGTCCTGTTTAGCAACCTCCTCTCACCATGTCCATTGTACCTTCTAAGATGATAATGATAAATGCTAGCAGTCTAACTTAATATATAAATTCATACGAGGTGACTCATGAACAACTAAAATATTTCTAGCATTCTCTTTTCCAAACGATGTTGACAGAGTACTCCCAGACAGGCCTCCTAGTAGAACTTTAGAAGGAAGGGAGGAAATATTAGCATTGGAAGGGCCGTGTCTGTGAAAGAGTTTGGGCTGATGAGATAAGCAGGGTGTTGGGACACAGCCACCAATTCATTGCATGTGTTTGGCTAGACCGGGAGTAGTGACCAGTGCCAGGCTTTCTGAATATGGTTTCTGTCCCCAATGGAGTTGGCTGTCTTTGAAGTCTGCCAGTTAACCTCTTCCAAAATCTTAGAGTATATCTAGCACTCAAGAGAAGGAGGGTAGAAGAATCTCTAGGAAAAACAAATACACACTTATTTTTATTAAGAGCATACTTCCCTTTTATCAGTTTTCTACAGTATCAAATAAACAAACATTTCATCTTTTTCATTTTCTCTTTGGTACCCATTCTTTTTCCATGGATGGAAATAGTAATGAAATGGAGAATATCACCAAACGTGTGTTACATATGCCACATAGACTTCTGAGTGCTTTCATTAGATGTAAATGATAATAACACTTGTATTATAATTTTGAGAGATTTAAATAGTTAATACACTGGGAAGACTGCCTACACATTGTCAGTGCCTTCATTAAGTATTAATGATTGCTATTTTATTAATTAACTTACATAGCAACTCTAGAGGTAGATGCCATTATTCCTGTTTTAAATAAAAAGCAATTATGAGTTTGAGAGGGAAAATGGCCTGCCTAAAACTACATATTCACTCAGTAGCAAAATTATAATCTAGACATAGATGTCCTGACTTGAAGTCCCATGGTATTTCTGCTGCATAAAAGGTAAATTGGGAGAGTGTCCTGATATAATCTGTGTGCCCAGCTATTCAGAATAATAAGGAGTTGAATTGTTATTGTGTTGTGGAATTTTTTGTAGGTGTGGTTGTTAAGGCAGATCTCACTTTGCATAACATGGTGCTAACTGAAATTTGTATATCAGAACCATGTTTCCATTTAGGATAGTTCTGATTTCAATTTTATGCAGCTCCTATGTCATGATTTGCTGTCAGTGACTATAGAATCATGTGCAATATGGACACAGTTCCATTATGTACTAGTTCATGTTAATGTGAGGTAGTGCAAAGCAAGGCTGACTTTTCTTCTGTCAGCTTCCCATTCATGTACAAAAATTCTCAAATTTGACATTGCCAAATAGCTCAGTGGATTAAAGTGCCTGTGAGCAGGTGCAAGGCTGGGGTTCGATCCCCAGACCTTCCTTGCTGGCCCCACCCCCGGGAAACGCTGAGATGGCAGTTGGGACTGGGCATTGCCTGGGTGTGGTGGCGCGTGCCTGTAATCTCAGCTCCTGGGAGGCTGTAAACAGGTGGATCATTATGAGTCCAATCTAGTAGTGAGACCCTGAGCACCTCTCCCTAAAATACAAAAAATACAAAAAAAAAAAAAAAAAAATCTCAAATTCTCTTCCCTTTGGACCACTTAGATGGTTCACTTTTATTTGATGACCAATTATCTTTTTTTTTTTCCTCTCAAGATTCAGTTCCTGCTAGGGAAGAGCACTGTATTGCCTAAGTTCTTTGAAGGTCACTAATGACTGGCTCTTTACACATACTCACATCATCTCTGACATTTATTTATCAAGTAGTAGATCTCTCTCTGGATTTGGGCAGAATTGCCTGTTATATTTAATTTCTCCACATGTACCATTGGACATCTTAAACTTTCTGAATTGGTGCTTTTTTTCTGTCAGGTTCAGCAACATACAAATCCAGTTAGGACAGTTTTCTCTCCAGTGGTATTATTTTATCGTATAAAAAGTGATGTGTGACTATTTCAGTGTATGATGAGCAACCATTAAGTAAAAATAGGGCTATTTAAATTTATTTTATATGTAGATGCTTAGTTTTAAGCACTTAATAATCATTTGAACCTGAAGTTTATTGCATTGATATCAGTTTTAGGGCAAAGTAGTACTGAAAGTACTGAGGCTTTGACTATACTTTTAACCTAAGAATTTAAAATATTCTCTTCTCTTGAATCTATATTGCCCTTTCCATTCAAAATTATGTTTTAAAGTCTGCTCTTAGCATTGTTGATTAAACATTCTGAAGAACAGAAATTCTTGAGCTAATTCTTGAGAAATTAGTGAGCTAATTTTATATCTTTGACTTACATGGTGCTGGAAAGTTAGTTCGAGGTTAAGAGAATATTCCACTACTTTTAGCAGTGTGAACTTAGAATACATAGCTTAATTTTTTCAGTCCTAAATTTCCTTATCTGTGAAATAGTACTACTTCTTATTTAAATAAGTTAATACACTTGGAAGACTGCCAACAAGACTGCTTGTTTTAAGGATTAAGGAAAGATATCTGTTTAAAAGAGGACTTGTTATGTAACAGCTTCAGTGTAAGTGTTGGCTTTTATTAAAATGAATGCCTTTAAGAAGAGATCTGCCAAAAAAAGAGTATCGCATTCAGAATATTTTCTTGAAGGGGTTAAAAAATAACTACCACTGTAGAACATAATGTGAACTTATCCTGATTTCCCTACACAGGAACTCTAGACTAGAGTCTTTGAGAGAACTCTCACTGGCCTATAGTGAGGGGTACTTCTTCAATAGCAGATCAATAACTCTGTTGAGATGCAATTCTTTTATCATAGGGTTGGCCTCTTTTTTTTGAATTTCATGGGTTATGGAGACTAGTGGGCAGGATGAGTTTGGGTATGAGTTTTCTTAGAACTGCATTTATGACTGAAGCAGTAACTGAGGAAGCAGCGACAGAGCAAAAGCAGCAGAAGCCAGAAACCATGGAGTCAGACCCAGAAGGAACCCCGGGGAGGGCCCAGCTACAGCCAGGCTTGACCAGTGATTGAAGAGTTGATTTCTAGATCCAGAAATCATTCCTAGAATAGGCAACTGACTGGTTCTGTTAGGTCTGGGACTTGGATCCTGATTTATCTGATGACAACAGCTAAGCTGTTTCTACTGATGATTTTATACTGCTTCTGTGGTGAAGAAGGCATCAATGCAGAAAACAAAAGTATCTCTATCAGTGGAAGAATCAGTAAGCTTGATATCTAAAGGAATAGATGAGAGATAGTATTTGAGAAGGTAGCTGTGAAGTCAAGAGATTGTTTTGCAGGCAGCAGTGTCATGATGAATGGTACTGGAGGACATGGCAATGGTATGGTAGCTCTTATGGATAGATGAGAGCTTGAGCCTACATTTCTGAGTATTGTATACTTCAAATTACCAACTTGTAGTCTTTGTAATATGGAACCTCAGAGTGGAACAAAGTGTTCCAATCACACTTTAATGATGTGATTCCATGTACGTATTGTCTGATCCATGCTGGGGGAGGGTCAAAGGAAGGGTTTCTTGGTTATAAGCTCCATGTGAACAAAAATATTGTGATTTTATTAGTTTAATTTTTGACGACTAGGGCAGAGTATGGTACCTCATGGGTGTTCAGAAGGTAGTGCTGTTTTTTTGTATGCTGAATAATGTTATGTGCGAAGCATGATCTTGTATAAGTCTTAACCTTGTGAGCTAAGTATTGCTATTTCCAACTTATGGATCAGGACACTTAATAATTAAGTAATTTTCCTAAGGTGGTAATATTAAAACAGAATGTTCATTATTTGAACCTTTAAGTGTAACTATTACATCATGCAGAATTGTGAAATTATCCCCTCTCTTGTCCTGGATAATGTTATTCTATTAATAGAGCCTAAATTTTCATGGAAGCCACATCACATTGTTGACTCATTTAAACTTACTGCCAACTAACACTCATTGGCCTTTTATTTACTAGATCCATGTGCAGAAGCTTGTATTTATTCCATATAGATTTTCTTTGGCTAGATTAATCTGATGTTTTTCAAAATGAAGCTCCATTAGTTTTGTATAGTTTAAAAATTTCTTGAACTATTTTTTTTGGCATTTATTGAAAAACAACAAGTTTGAAACCAATTTTGTTAATATGGGTAAAACATGTTGATAGATTTTCTAATGCTTGAATATCCTCATAGTCCTCCAAAAACTACTTGGTTAGTCTGTCTGTTTCTATGTCTGTCTGTCTGTCTGTCTCTGTGATCATATCTATTACTTATGCATTTCTTTGTTACCTTTGGGGGTGGTTTCAGTAGTAGGGTTATATTAGCTTTTAAAATGAATTAGAAGCTCTCATATCAGTTCAGGAAGTTTATATTTCTAATCCCAGGGATAAGTTATTGGAATCCCATCAAGTCAATTCCAATTTACCACTTTCAGTGCAACCCAAAGGGAAAATAAAGACACTAAGGAATATTTATAGTTTTGGGGAGCCAAGGGGTCCTAGGTCTAGCCATAGTGAAGCTATCTGGAGCAAAAGCCTTGACCCAGGGCCGAACTCTGGTTTTGTTCAATCATGACGAAGGAATGGCTTGAGGAGGAATAACTGAGAATTGCAGGAAATAGGTGAGTGCTGTGAGCTGGGCTAGGCAGGAGGCCTGCATTGACCTCCTACCTGCAATAGGAGAGTAATCTGCAGGTTGCAGAGCAGGATAGGCAGAGAGTAATCTGCATTGGACTACTGAGGTAGTATCTAATGTTTAGGGCTCTGGTGCTTCAGCTCTGATGTGTAAGCTTTCAGGCCCAGGAAGTCATAGTTTGCATCTTGAGGTTTGATCCAGGCAACAGTGTGGAGCCCTGGCTCTTCATCCTGTCTTGACCTGGCTCATATTAAAGAGCAGCAGGTGTGGGTTATCAGGGAAACACGCATGCCGTCTTCAAAGACTATCGCCAGCCTCTTGTCAAGACCAATATGCATTGCTTAATGCCAATCGAAGGGATAAGGAAAAGTCCTAGCCAGCTCTGTAACTATTAATACATGGAAATAGGATCAGGTATAGCCAAAGTGAAGACAACTGCTCATCTTTCAAAGAGAGTCACACAGGTGGTCCTCCACACTCTTCATCTTTGTCATTGTTCTGGGGTAATTTGGGATGTATGGAAATTGTCAGTTCTTTAATCATTTACAAAAATTTACCTATATGGTTATTTGATTTTCAAAAATCAAATAATGACAGATATTTAGCAGTATTTTATTGGTCTGTTAACATGTTTCAACCTTTCTCAAATGAGTTTTAACATCTTTTATTTTAATTGTAATCATATTTTTTCTTGATTTAAAAACTTGAAGTTAACAGTATGGAATATAACAACATTGTTTAATTCCTATCATTCTGTTTAGTGAAATACTGTGTCATTTCTAATAATAATTTTTAATAATTTTATTTTACAAATATTTTTTTTTCTATTTTTGTGTATTTGTGGTTACTTCTTCATATTTTAAAAATTTTTTGGGGGGCCGAGGAGATGGCTCAGTGGAATAAGTGCTTGCCTGGCAAGCTCAAGGGCTTGAGTTCAATCCCAGGTTCCAGAAAAAGAAAAAGAAAAAAAAATTTAAAGAGTAAAAAACAAAGACATAAACAGAGTAATGAGTGACAGTACAAATGGTACAGTTTCAAAACAAAAATAAAAATTTAACACTGTTGTACTACACATTTTATCAAATCTGTTCATATTAATATATTAGGTATGTATAATTTGTCAAATAATTAAACAATGCTTACTTTCAATAAACTTTAATTTTTTTTGTTCTTTTTACTTTGCACTTTTCTGTCTTCAATGTAGTTGCTCAGATTATAGTTAATAGAATATAGAGTTAGTCAATGGGAAAAATTTTAAACGTTACTGCTGTAAAAAAATGATGGAAATGAGAACTAAAATAATCTCAGATATCCTGAATATATACTTGCACATGATTTTCCCCCTTACTTTTTTCCCTTTCCTTCATCTTGTTTATTCCTTATATTCAGCTTCTTTCCATTTTAGTGTATTCAGAATTTATTTATTCTCACAGGTTTTTACCCTAGGGAGATGATATGATATTTATGTATGTGGGTCTGATTTATTTCACTTATTAGCATAGACTCTAGTTGCATCCATTTACCTAGAAAGGCCTCACATGGGGCTGGGGAGATGGCTCAATAGAATAATTGCTTCCCTGGCAGGTGTAAGGGCCTGAGTTCAATCCCCAGTTCTGTCAAAACAAACAAACAGAATAAAGGCCTCAAGTTTATCTTTCTTTACAGCTGAGTAATACTCCATTGTATAAAAATACCGAATCTTTTTTGTCTGTTCCTCAGATGATGGGCATTTTGGCTGTTTCTAAGATTTGGCTATGCCAAATTGTGCTGCTGTAAACAGGATTGCAGATATATCTCTGTGGTATGATGTTTTAAGTTCTTTTGGAAAAATACTGAGAAGGGGAACAGATGAGTTGAATGGGGATTGCAGTCCTACTTTTTTGAGGAGTTTCCACACTGATTCCCATAATGGTTGCACCAATCTACATTCCCACAAACAGTGGAGAAGGGCTCCTTTCCCTCGTAGCCTCTCCGGTGGTTGTTATTAGTTGATTTCTTTATGACAGCCATGTTTTCTGGGGTGAGACGGTATCTCAGTGTTGTTTCAATTTGCGTTTCCCAAATGACTAGTGCTGTGGAATATTTTTCCATGTTTTTTTTTTTTTTGCCATTTGTGTGTTTGATTCTATGAGAGTAAAGATTTTCAGAATAGCTGTTGATGATCTTCTGAATGTCCACAGGATCTGGAGTAATTTTGCCCTTTTTATTCCTTATTGCTTGAATTTTTTTTCTTTCATCTTTTTTGATGAGGCTGGCTAGGGACTTATCAGTTGTAGTTAATCTTTTTTTTTAATTTTATTTTTGTTTTATTGAAGTACAAATATCGATGAGACAGTTTTAAGATACCTTGACAAGATGGATTTCATAAATTAATACATTGCAAACTGTTTTCATAATGTTTTGGTATCATAAAAGGTGTATACATGATATTATACTTACAGACATTATTATGCCGTATGTGTCTTATCAGTAAATTAAGAGACTGTAGCTGTTTGCGTATCTTATTTTTATACCTGAATTACAACAAAGATTCAATAATGAATACTTTCTACCTTGTTGTTTTCCTAGCGGTTGTCCATAGTGCTAGAAGCCGACATAATATCCTGTCCAACCACCATTAGTGCAAATCTTGCTTCTCATAGAATTATGTAGAAGCACAGCGTTATCAATCCCAACTGTACTGTCCATACTGTAGTTAATCTTTGAAAGAACAAGCTTTTCCTCTGAGAAGTGTGTATTCATCTCAGATTCCTATTTTTGGGTTGGGTATTTGAATTCTGGAGGCCTGATTTTTTTTAGTTCTTTATACATTCTAGATAGAAGCCCTTTTTCTGAATGATGGTTGGTTAAGATTTTTTTCCCCAATTTGTGGGTTGTCTTTTCACTATGTTGGTGATTTCTTTTGACATGTGAAACTTCTCAAATAGATGATATCCCAATTGTTGATTCTTTGAAGTATTTCCCATGAAGTTTGGCTTTTGTTCATGAAGTTGCTGCCTACCTCTGTCTTCAGAATTTCCACCTACTTTCTCTTTCAGTAGATTTAGTGTTTCTGTTTTAATGTTGAGATTTTTTTATCCATTTTGACTTTAGTATATTGTGATAAAACTGGATGTAGTTTTAGTTTTAGGCATGTGGAAAGCCAGTTTTTCCAGCACCATTTGTTAAAGAGGCTTTCTTCCAGTGAACATGTTTGGCTCCTTTGTCAAAGATAAGGTGGCTGAGTGTGTTTGTGGTTGATTCTGAATCTCTTAATCTGTTCCATTGATCCTAAGGTCTGTTTTTTTTTTTTTTTTTTTTTTTTTTTTTTTTTTTTTTTTTTTTTTTTTTTTTTTTTTTTTTTTTTTTTTTTTTTTTTTTTTTTTTTTTTTTTTTTTTTTTTTTTTTTTTTTTTGTTTTTTTTTTGCCAGTACTATGCTGATTTTATCACAGTAGCTTTGTAGCATAATTTTGAGTCAGGGATTGTAATGCCTTCTGCCTTGCTTTGTTACTCAAGATTGCGTTTGCTATACTAGGTCTTTTCTGGTTCCAAATATATTTTAGGAATGTTTCTCTAGATCTGTGAGGTATGTTGATGGTATTTTGATAGGGATTGCATAAAGTCTGTATAACTATTTTGGGACTATGGCTATTTTCACAATGTTGGCTCTCCCTATCTAGGAGCAAGGAATACTTTTTAATTTTCTGAAATCTTTTTTTTTTTATCTTTTTCAGAGTATTGTAATTTTCATTGTATAGATCTTTTATGTTCTTTGTCATATTAATTCCCAAACATTTCATTTTTTTGGTTGCCATTGTAAAGGGTATTGTTTCTCTAATTTCTCTTGTAGTGAGTTTGTTATCTGTGTAGAGAAATGCTATTGATTTTTGGGTGTTGACTTTGTACCCTGCTACACTACTGAATTTGTTTATTGATTCTAGAAGTTTCTTGATGGAATTTTTTTGGAATTCCACATGGAGTATCATGTCATGTGCAAATAATGACAGTTTAACTTCATCTTTATCTGTTCTTATTCCTTTCATTTCTCTCTCTTGTCTAATGGTTCTGGTTAGTGTTTCCAGAAGTATATTAAATAGAAGTGATGATAATGGGCATCCTTGTCCTGTACTCAATTTTACAGTAAAAGCTTTCAGTTTTTCTTCATTTAGGATGATATTGGCTGTTGGTTTGCCATAGATGGCTTTTATTAGATGGAAGTAGAGGCTATCTCTTTCAGTTTTATGTGGGGCTTTGATTATGAATGAGAGTTAGACTTTGTCAAAAGCCTTTTTTTATGTCTATTTAGATGATCATGTGGTTTTTAGTTTTGTCTCTATTGATATAACAGTGTATTACATTCATAGATTTGTGTATGTTGAACCATCTTTGAACCCCTAGGATGAATCCTATCTGGTTGTGGTGTTTAATCTTCCTGATGATTTGCTACATTCTATTTGCTAGTCTTTTATTAAGGAGTTTTGGATCTATATTCATGAGGGAAACCAGCCTGTAATTTTCTTTTTTGGTTGAGTCTTTCTCTGGTTTTCATATCAGTGTAACACTTGTCTCTAGGAAAGATTTTGGAATTATTGCTCCTTTTTCAATTTTGTTGAAGAGTTTGAGGTGTATTGGGATTAACTCTCTAAATTTCTTGTAGAATTCAAAACCCCATCAGGACCTGGCCTTTTCTTTGTTTGTAAGTTTTTGATTACATTTTCAATTTTAATGGCTGATATTGAGTTATTCAGATTTTTATATCTTCTTGATTCGTTTTGGTAATTTGTACCTATCTAGGAATCTGTCAATTTCTTCTGTGTGTTTGACACTATGAAAGTAAAGATTTTCAAAATGGCCATTGATGATCTTCTGAATGTCCATAGGATCTATCATAATTTTTCCCTTTTCATTCCTTATTGCTTGAATTTGGGATTTTTTTGATGAGGTTGGCTAGGGGTTTATCAATTTTGTTTAATCTTTTAAAGAAACAACTTTTGATTCATTAATTGTTTGTATTTTTTTTTTTTTTTTGTCTCAATTGCACTAACTTCTGCTCTAATCTTATAATTTCCTGTCTTGTTTGAGCTTTGGGCTTGGTTTGCTTACTTTTTCTAGAAGCTTGAGGTGCATCATTAGGGTATTTATTTGTTCTTGGTCTGTTAAGTGTGTGAGTTCAGCAGTATATATGTCCCTCTGAGAACTGTTTTCATTGCATCCCACAAATTCTGGTAAGTTGTGTTTGAATTTTTGTAGGTACTATTTAATTTTGTCTGTAACTCATTATTTGCCAAGGAAGGTGTTATTTAATTTCTATGTGTTTATGAATTTTTTGCAGTTTCTTTTGTCATTAACTATCAGTTTGGTTGCACTGTGGTAAGATAATATGTATGGGAAAATTTCTGTTTTCTTGTATTTACTTAAGCATGACCTATGGACTAGTATGTGGTCTATTTTAGAGAACATCCTGTGTGTAGCTGAAAAGATTGCATATTCCGATGTTGTTGGGTGGAACCATCTATAAATGTTCACTAAGTCTATTTGTGCAAATGTTTGATTCAGTTCTGCTATCTCTTTGCTAATTTTTTGTCTCCTTGACCTATCTTTTTGAGATAGGAGAGTGTTAAAGTCCCCTGTTAAGATTGTGTTATTTTTTATTAAATTTTTCATGTCTTTTAGGGTTTGTCTTATATAGTTTGGTGCTCCCATATTTGGGGCATACATTTTTATCTATAAACCTATGTACATACATGTTATGTTATTTCTTCCTCTTGAAAATTTCCCCTAACAAGTGTGTAGTGAAGTTCTTTAGCAAGTTCATTCTTGGTTTGAAGTTCAGATTGTTAAGCAGCTATCCCTGGTTTTTATCTGAGCTATTGGAGCATGCAGTATTGTTTTCCATTCTTTGACTTTCAGCCAATATGGTTAAATATGTTTCTGGTATACAGCATATTGGTTAAATATGTTTCTGGTATACATTTGGTTAAATATGTTTCTGGTATACAGCATATTGTTAGATTTTGTTTCTTAATTCACTCTGCCAATCTATTTCTTTTAATGTAAATCTAGTCCATTTACATTGATGATTATAATTGATGCATATTTGCTTATGTTTGTCATGTTATTTCCTATTGTTCATTCTCTACTTTTCCTTTATTTGTTTTCCCTGTTTGGTGGGATCTTTCTGTTCTTGTTCTCAGAGTTGTGATCATTTTGTTTTCTATTTAGAGTGTCTTTTACTACTCTGTGTAAGATTGGTTTGGTCATTAGGAATTGCTTTAGTTCTTTTTGTCATGAAATTATTTTACTTCTCCATTAAATTTGAAGGAGAGCTTTGCAGGATATATCAGTCTGGCTTGGAATTTGTTTTCTTGTAGGACTTAAAATACTTCATGCTCTTCTTGACTTGGTGGCTTATGTTGAAAAATCTAATGTTATTCTGACGAGTTTTCCTTTAAATGTGATCTGTTTATTTTCTCTGGCAGCTTTTTTTAAAAAAAAAAACCCTGTATTTAGTAAATGGTTTACAGGATCTCACTATGTAACTTGGACTCATCGTGATCCTCCTGCTTTCAGCCTCCCAAGTGCTGGGATGCAGGGGGCGCCACCGCTCCCAGTCTCAATCACTGTCTCAGTGGCCCCAGGGGTGGGGCCAGCGCAGCATGCTGAGGATCAAACCCTGGTCTCTACGTCTGCCTAAACAGGTGTTTTAATGTGCTGAGCTATCTGGCCAGCCCTCTGGCAGCTTTTGGTATGTTGTTTTTGTGCTGACCTTCTGGGATCTGGATTATTGTATGGGTGCAGATTTAATTGGGTTGATATATTTGGAGTTCTAAATGCCTCTGTTACCTGAGTGTCAGATATATATATATTTGTTTTGGGTCTTTCTTTCTCATTGATGCTTATTAGCCTTATGTTGTTTATCTTTGTGTTGTCTTACAGCTATTGAATTATGATTTTGTGGATCCTCGTTTTTAAGAGATTTTCCTTTTCCTAGTTACTTGCTGTAATGATATCTTCAAGTTCTGAAAGTCTGTCTTCATTTTCACAAATGATTTTGCCAACTTTCATTGGAGTTAGTTTCCTGTATGTTTCTTGAATCTGCTCCATCTGCTCTATTTCTTTCCTATTTTGTTCTTTCAAGGTTTCCATCAGTTTTCTATTCTTTATTTTTTTAATCAGTGTTTTCTTTAGAGACACTTAGTAATTCTCACCTTATAGCTGTCATTTCTTCTTTTTTTTTTAAACTTGGGAGATTATTTCTGATCTGATTTTCTCTATACCCTTCTGCAGTTGTTCCTTTACTTCAGTTGCTACTATTTCAGAGATCAGGTGTGTGACTACTTTTTCTTCTATGTTATTGTTGCCTCTATTTGTTCTAGGTGAGCTCAGGGTCTGAGATTGCATTTTGCTCCTTTGTTTTGTCATTCCTATTTCAGAGAGAATTCTTTATTTTGATTTCTGTGATACATTTTTGTGAAAGTTTGATTGTAGATAGCTGCATCCCTGCGATCAGAGCCTCTCTGCAATGAGTCTGTTTTTAGGTGTCTCTTCTGTGCCAGAGATTCTTGTTTTGTTGTGTCCCCAAAATTTTGCCTTCTCTATTCATAGTGGGATACTGGCTTCTGTTTGGCACTATCCTTAGTCCTTTAGTATAGGACTAAGGATAAGTTTGTTATCCAAGGACCACCCGATATTATTACCCGAGGGAGAATATATAGTTAAAGCAGATACGGTGTTATAGTTACAGTAGGACAATTAGCAGTATTAATAATCACATGTGAAATTTAGAAATTTAAAAACTTTGATAACTAATGGTTTTGTATTTTTTACCATAGGAACAAACATTGCATCTCTATAACAAAGCAGATTGTAAATTGGGAATTTGTATGTCACGAGTTCTGTCTGGGCAGCTCCCCTTTGTGTACCTTGAGTCTTCCAGGCAGACTAGTTGACCTAAGTTACCACCTGCCACCTTCATGCAGTGAAGATCTTCCTGTAGGTCTGGGCCTCAGACTGGGCCCTGCTGGGCCTAGCTGTTTGCCTCTGCTCACCGGACCCAGCCGCAGTTCTCAGCCTCTCCTCCTAAAACTGTGCTACCTCACTCAGTCCAGAGAGTGAAATGCAGCCTGGGGGGCCAAACATCAACCTCCAGGCCAACTCCACCCACTGGGCTGCTCCTCGGTTCCTGTGCTCCACCCTGAATTCTGTCCACTGGGCTGGCACACTTTTCTGTTCTCCTCCTCCTCCTCCTCCTTCTTTTTCTCTTTTTGGTTATTGTTAAGATCTCTTTGGACCCTGATTCTAAGGGCTAGGGATATAGCTCAGTGGCATAGAACCTGCTTGGTAAGCACAAGGTCCTGATACCAATTCCTAGTACCAAAGGAAAAAAAAGGGGGGATCCTGACTCTATCATTTAACATATTATTAGAAACTTGTTGAATATGCAAGCATTTTGCTTGAATTTATTTGTGCATCTACAAGGCTTAATTAAAAATTCAACAAAAATTTATGAAGTATCTTTTATATTTTAGATAGATGATAAGATACAAAGATAATTAGAAAAGGTCATGCTGTAAGAACTATATAGTAAAGATAGTTGAGGACATTTGTTAAATGCTTTACTGAAATTCAGATAAATTATTTATAATGCATCATTGATCTAGCAAAAAATATTTTTGGCAAGAAAACAAAAAGGGATAATAATACAAGAACTGTTCTTCATGAAACAAGTGTTTAGTCTAATGATGACCTAATTTTTTTTTTTTTTTTTTTTTTTTTTTTTGTTTGGTGTACCAGGGATTGAACTTAGGACCTTGCCCTTGCCAGGCAGGCACTTATTCTACTGAGCTATCTTTCTGGCCTGACCTATTTTTCTTGTAGGTAGCTAGTTTGTAAATATTCTAGAATCTTGCCTTGGGAATTAAATTCATATAAATAATGTGCTATTGAAACATATCTTGCTCATTGATACAGTCTGTTGAAACAATTTTTAGGGGATATTTTAATTATTATAGAAATTTATAACTTCTCTTTCATTTATTTTTTATATTTAGGGCAGGGTACAGGGTGTTCATTGTCTCACTGTGTAGAGCAGACTCATAGTGATCCTTCTGTTTATAGCCTCCCAGGTACTGAGATTACAGGCATGTGCCACCGTGTCCAGTCTCAATTGCCATCTCAGCATGCCACGGGGTGGCACAGCAGGCCAGGGGATCAAACTCCCACCCCCTGTGTCTGCCTAAGCAGGCTCTTTAATCTGCTGAGCTATTTTGCCAGCCTTCTTTATTTTATTTTTAATTAAAAATTTTTAAAAAATGTATTTGGTACAGGGTCTCACTGCGCAGCCTTGACTCCTAGTGATCCTCCTGTTTTCAGCCTCCCCAGTGCTGGGATTGTAGACTTGTACCACCGTGCCAGGTCTTGGTGGCTAGCTCGGGGTGGGGCTGGTGCAGCATGTGGTTCCAGGATAGAACTTTTGTGCATGTGCTTGCCTAAGCAAGGGCTTAATCTGCTGAGATATCCTGAGAAATTTGTAACTTTTAGTCAACCAGGGAAATTCTCCTTAGATTTTAGTGGACATATATGTCACCTGGGGCCTTTCAGTAAAATGTGGATTCTGAATATGTGTGGATGGGACATAATATTCAGCTTGTTTCTAATCAGACCCTAGCTTTGGTCATGGCTTCTTTTCCGTAGTGTTGCTGGCTTGGGTCACGCTCTGTGTAGCTAAGAGATAGAGAAAAGAAAGGTTAGTATATATTCTATTTCACAACTAGTAAAAATGATAGAGTCTATAAAGTTAATAAATGGAAAAGACAATCATGGTGGCACACACCTGCAATCCCAGATTCAGGAAGCTGAAGCAGGATTGCTGTGAGCTTGAGGCCAGCCTGGGCTACAAAATGAGTTCAAGGCCAGTGTAGGCAACTGAAACTCTCATATACTGCTGGTGGGAGTGTAAATTGATGTAAGCAATTTTGAAAACTATTGGCAGCATTTAGTAAAGTGCAGCATATTCCTTTTTATGACCAGCAGTTATATTTTTGGGCAAATATTTAAGAAAAATAAGTGCTTTGGTTTAGCATAAAACATGCACAGCATGTTTATTGGAAATTTGGTCCTAATAGCCACAAACTGTAAACAACCTTGTTGTCTATCAACAGGAGGATAGATTAATTGTGGTATATCTATTCAGTGGAATACTATACAGCAATACAAATATACTGATATTGGTAACAACAGGTAGGAATGTCATGGGCATTATGTGGAGGACAGATAAGTAGTTGAGAAGGAAACAGACAAAGTTTAGAAGGAGATGGAAGGTAAGAGTATATACTGTTACTATATTAAGTACAAGAATAGGTATAATTACTCCTTAATGACAGAAGTCAGAAGAATGATTTTTATTTTTATTTTTTTAACTTTCTACAAAGCTTTATTCCAGAGGGGCTCAGTTCTTCTTGGCAGCTGCAGAAGAAGAATGATTTTAAATCTCTGGGTAGTGGTTATTATTTAGGAAGAGGAGTGTGAGAAATTTCTGGGTTCTGGGAATATTTTATATCTTTGTCTGGGTGATAGTTGTATATACAAAATTCACTGAGTGCATTCATTAACTGAATTTTAAAATATAGTGAATATTACTATCTACATATCTTCCCTTTTTGTTTTGTTTTACCAAGACAGGGTCTTACTACGTATTCCAGGTCTTGTCCTCTCTGTGTAGCCCAGGATGGCTAGGATTTGGCCATCATTTTGCCTTAGTCTTCAGAGTGTGTTTGTTGAAAAGAGAGTGAGCATTTAATTATTTGATCAATCTTGCATAGCGTTATCTGGTAGTCTGAGAAACAAATTTGATAACAATATATAACAACTGTAGTTAATATTTCATTCTTGTTCTGAAATTCTGTACCATTTGTACTATCTTATATTGCTTTGTTTCTGTCTTTGTTCTTGTTTTAGTTTTTCCTCTTTAAAATAAAAAAAGAAAAAAAATGTACTGAATTAAAAAAGCAATTT